>JAQLOM010000008.1:12330247-12344941 GCA_030068315.1 Chrysichthys thysi | reverse complement strand
TGTATTGTAAAGCTGCTTTGCGACAATGTTCTGTTGTTAAAAGCGCTATACAAATAAAATTGAATTGAATTGAATTTTTTATTTTTTAAAATTGTTTAGATAGCCTTTATGAATGCTATATACACAAAGATAATTTAAAGAAATGCTGTCCAAATGCATTTACATGCATAACACCAGATATCTTATGACTTTGTTTGTGTTTCCAAAGAAATGGCTCTCGTGTAGAAAACGTTTTGTTTTTGTAAGTTTCATTTTGCTAAGAAAAAAAAACAAACATTAATTTCCCTTTTACTCAGAGACCTTTAGGACACCCTGTAGTTTGGATCCAAAATGGCTTGAGACAAAATATCATAGTAGGCTGTTTTAATGGGACACTGTTAAAAATGTAACTGCTTTGATGCAGATGCCGTAAATCTGCATCTCAGTATCCGATAACGTGGTTAGCACACCTGCAGAGCAGTTTGATTTGACCCTGCCGCCCCATGGCACTGTTCCAGTACAGATAAAATGCCCTTTAGTCGTAGCCTTGAGCTGAGAGGAAGTGCAGAAGGGAGGCGTATGAGCAGTTTAAAAAAAAAATCGACTTGATATTGAGTGAAGCTTGCAGTATGTCCACATCAACACATCCATTTCCTTCAATTCTCATTCTAGCATTTGGGTTGTTTATGTATTTTGTAAACAAATAAAGGAAAGTATTGTGGTGTTTTTGTTACATACCTACAGACGGTGTTACTGCTGTAGATTTTTTGCCGGCTTTGTTTTTTGCACTTTGCTCTTGTAGCACATCAGCTGCCACTTCCAATCGACATATCTTTGTAATAAATAAGGCACCTTGTTAGTATAAGAGCTGAAGACCTGAAGGCAATAACAAGAATGCTTGCATGTGCAGGAACAATTTAATTCTTCGAATGATGCTTGTTTGTCCCATTAGCATACACACGACCTGCTTTCCTGAAGAATTTGTGCCTGTGCAAAAGCTGACAGCGGTGTATATTACGAATAAGCTACTGCACAGGATGATTCACCTCGGAAACGTTCACTGCAGTTGAAGATGTCAGCACGTGCAGGTCTCTGAAACTGATTCATGGTGTGCTGTAGGAGTAAAGAGTGGTCCTTGCTGTAGAGGGAGCTCTCTCGCTGTCTTCTTTGTCATGCCTTGTTCTCCACTGATTAATAGTTTGAATATCAACCTCGACAGTGTTGTTTGTCTGTCACTGATGAAACACTTTACCTCATTATTAAAAAGGATGGTAGTGTCGTGTCATGTTTATGTAGTATGATTGAAAAGAGAGATAAGGGAAAGTTCCCAGCACTTCCTGGCTTGTGTGTATATGTTGAGACTTGCGTGTGTGTGTGTGTGTCTCAGTAGTGTATAGATGGATCATGCTTGGTATTGTGCTTGGGGGTTTCTCTAATTCCATGCTGGGCTTGCCATCCTTACCTGTGGTTTACTTGCGCGCACACACACACTTTTCACTCTACCCATCCAAGACATCACTCCAAGCTAAGGGTGGAGGAATGCAGTCATCGGCGCCGTCCCAGCATTCTCACCGAGTGTAATCCCTGACATCACCTGTGTTTATCAGTTTGTTTTAGTTACATTTACACACACAAGAACAAGACATTTGTCAGGATGTCAACCATGTGTGTCCTTACCTCACAGGTGCTTACTCACACACACACACACACACACACACACACACACTTGCACACACCCTTTTGCCACTTCTAACAGAAACAAATTCTATGCTTTCTTAATGGACGAGCATCCAAATGCCCAGGTTTGTGTATTTTCACAGTCGTTGTGGCAGCATTAAAGGAAACTTGCTCTGCTCAGCTGGGATTCGAGTTTCCTAATGAAATGACTCATTTCTGGACGGTGGCTGCAGCTGGGGTTGCCTCCAAACTCTTGCCGGAGGTCTGATTACTGTATAGTTTTATGAGGTTAGTGTTTCGTCAGGAGTGACGTGCTCCACGCCACTGAGGTCACATGGGCTGGGGCTTAGGGGGAGGGCTTTCGGGGGGTTTGGTCTTGGGTAGTCCTGCATAGTCCCTGCCAGTGCATGAGCTCAGGCCTTTATTTATGGAAAAGAATCCTAAAATAGCAGGCTGGCTCCCCATATGCCGAGTTCCACTCCTCTTATCTGCTGTGTATATTGTCCTTATCACATTTTTCATCTCTTAAGAAATCAATTTGAGCAAGGACATTTTATTACAATGTTGTAGCATTGAATTGTGATCTTGATGGTCCTTGTGGCAAAGTATCCCGGGGATGGAGTTATACATGATCCAACTCCTCCTATAACCCTAACCCCACCCCTAACCCCTACTCCAATGCCTAATCCCTAACCCTTAACTGACAAGATGTTACACAACACACTTAACAGGATACTTATCTATCAAGAAAGGTAACACAGGAATGAATTTTCACTGCTGTCCCATACCACTCCCACAAAAATACTCCTGTCCCTTGGACAGAATAATGCAAAAAAAAAAACAAAAAACCTACTGGTACCTTCTGTCCTGTTCTAATCAGCGAAGAATGACTTCCGTCCCATTCCGTTCCCAACCTATCTCGTTCCCAATAGTGCAGGTCTTAAGTCTTGGCCACACGTGCGAGCAGTTGTGTTGGTTAGTGCAGGCTTGACAGCCTCCGGCACATTAGATTTTGCAAAAGAAGTGATTTTCAGCTGCTTTCCCTCCTTATCTGCTTTACAAGTGTGTCTCTGAAGGCCCATTGTAAGTGGTGTATTTGATAATTACTTTAGACATCTTAGCTTACAGAGTTGTCACAAGAGTTCCTGTCACGCTTGACTCTTAGGGACTTCTTTAAAACTTTATACATACCCAAAAGTTCATCAGTGAGATGCACGGATCATAGACTCTGCATTGCAATGCTGCCTTCCCCCAATATGACTCCAACTCCATTGATGGTTAATGGCATTTTTCTGGTGGGTGCACAGTGTGTCATGAATCCACACGCCATGCACTGGTCAGGTCACGAGCAGACAGGAGAGAAGAAAAAAAGAATGAAAAAAAAACTAGCATTATGTTCAAAATGAAGAAATCAACCATGTATGTCTATTAGAACTGCATGTAAATACTACTTGTATTAAATTGACCTATTGTTCCCATCCCGCCCGTTCCCATTCACTATTTTTCTCCTGTCCCAGTCACATGACACATGGTGAAATTGAATCTTATCCTGGGGAGAAACCCACAGCAATACCATAACTTGCCGGATCCCCCAATACAAGCCAGATTCTAATAATGTCTTCTTCAGCTCCTGGACTTTTGGTTTGACTCTCCTGCCCAAGTGGATGGTGCTGGATCCTCCTACCTGGGCTATAGTCCCTAGATTTTTGGTTCTACTGTCAGGGGTACTTGACCAAATTTGGTAGTGGAGAACGATTTGGTGCTAGATTACTTAAGTGTTTTAGATTAGATGTATCTAATTTACATCCAGTGAATATGTAGCATAGATTTGATTGGCCAGTGTGTCCTGCATCTGGTCTGTATTCTCCCTTCACACCCAGTGTTCCCAGGATAGGATCTGGATCCACTTTGACCCTGAGCAAGGCAATCAGTTAGAAGATTAGGAAGTAAGGAATGGATCACTGAACATTTTTTGACAGAATACCGTTAGACCTGCTTTATAGCTGACTTTTGAGTAAGCTTGGGGTTTTTTTTTTGGGTTTTTTTTTGGTGCTTTTCTCACAGGGAAACAGGGTAAGAGGTACAGGGAAGCTTGTCAAAATTCCTGTTGGTGGTAAGCGCTGTGGTAACTGCTGCGGATTCTGTAGGATAGAATAGATTGCAGAATGGTATGGTATGCCTTTATGGAAATGAGCATGCGTGCAGGTAATCCAATACCTGTTTAACCATTTGGGGCTCCGGCATTCTTACATACTGATACTATTTTGGTCTACGTAGTGCACTGCATTCACATGAAGACAATGGGGAAAAAATATGAATATATGGAAAAGTAAAGCACATCTGGCACTGTTTTGATCATGTTGTGCATCAGGGCTAAAAAGTCTTAGGAGCAGACAGTCCGATATAATGTATGCCTGATATAAAAAAAAAAAAACACTGAATCCAACAGTCTAGTCCAGCCGGTAAAACACACTGTATGTGCACTGATGTAACCAGATACGGCAAATATGTTTTAGATAATAAAATAATTGACACTGTATTTCTATTTCTTCTCTTCCAGCTGTGGAAATGGATTCCGGGAAAGCAGACACCCTTCACTTGCTTCGTGTGGATTCTTGCGGTGAGAAGGATGTATGTTTTCTTGTGGTGAGGAATATATATTTCCAAAAAGCACTGTTCCGGCATGCTAGTCATAGCTTGTAAACCTCAGCCATAGGCTTCCTTGAACGGTCCAAAAATGCTACAGCTAATGAGTATTCATCTAACATTGTACAAATGAGATGATACTAACTACTCCATTCCAAGTTCAAGATTGGCATTTCTGTATAAATGTTTTCGCACGTATTGTTTTGCTGAGTGCCGTATATTGCGCACATTTCTGTGTGTTAGAATCCCTTAAGACCGAAGTGGCTTGAATCCACAGCATTAGGTCTTAAACACAGGCCCCCTACTGAACTTCATACGTCTGTTGGTTGCATGTTTATGAGCCAGAATGCTATTAACTGCTTAACCTGTTTGTCGGATTTGGCCCTGGCCAAAGTATTGTTTTTGCTAACAAAGTTGGAAATTGTGAAGTAACTTTTTGAAATAAGTTTGCCAGGTTGTTTTCATTGAAGACATGGGACGAAAGTGAGCAGTTAAATGTTCTCTGGCACTGCCATGTCGTAACACACTTCATCCTTATTTTAAGCCAATAAACACAAGTATAAGAAGCTTTGGTAAATATCCTGTCATGTGGCACAATGTGCTGAGCTTGATTTCATTTTCTTTAGCCTCTGCTTTGTTGTTTGTAGAAGAAATATTTATAATATCCAAACGTATTCCTGTAAAATACTGCATGGATAATATTTTCACAGACCTAATTTAATGCAATTCAGTTTTATTTGCTCTTGACAACAGACACTGATACAAAGCAGCTTTACCGATATCTGGATGTATATTTATATCTCTAATGAGCAAGCCAGAGGTCATTGAAAAAAGGAAAAACTAAGGAAAAAAGCTTGAGAGGAACCAGGGGCAGCACAGTGGTGTAGTGGGTTAGCACTGTCACTTCACAGCAGATATGTTCTAGGTTCGACGTTCTGGCCGACTTTACGTGCAGAGGTTTTTCTGGGCACTGCACAGCCCAAAGACCTGCAGATTAGATCCACTGGCTAAATCGTCTAAATTGTCTGTAGGTGTGAATGTGAGTGCAAATGATTGCTTGTCTCTATGTTAGCTTGGCGACCTGCCCATGGTGTACCCCTCCTCATGCCCCAAGTCAGCTGTGATTCGCTCCAGCTTCCTCATGACCATTAAGGGATAATCAGTACAGGTAATGTATGGATTGATGGACAGAAACCACCATGAGTATGCAAGTTTGGGTGTGTTTTTCAGCTACTACTAAATTCACTGCAAGCATACCGAGTCCTTGATTCATTATCCAAATCCCCCCTCTAACCTCGCGAGGAGGCGTGCATCTACAGTAGACCTCTAGTCTGATTCCATTCAAAGCTTGAGAGTTTGTGCTGACTGTTACAGAGGGTTAACAACGAAACCCAGTTTTCCTTCATGTAATGTACGTCTGTGAGCATCAGTATTTGAGTAGGATGTGTGTACGATTGCATGTACAACTCTGTGTTTGAGTGGTTATGGGGGTCCACATGGTCTCACACCATTTATAACCAGTTAAAAGACACAAGTGAGGGTGACACAGTGGCTAAGTGTCACTGTCGCCTCACAGCAAGAAGGTCCTGGGTTCGATCCATGGGGTCGACATGGGCACCTTTCTGTGTGGAGTTTGCATGTCCTGTCTGTGTGGGTTTCCTCCGGGTACTCCGGTTTCCTCCTCCAGTCCAAAGACATGCAGGTGGATTGGCGACCCTAAATCCCCCTTGGTGTGAGTGTGTGTGCATGAACCCAAGTTGAGTCCCAAGTTAGGGGAGGGTGGGGCTAGCGACATCAACCTGTAGAATGCACTTAGCTACGGAAACGTCAGCCGTGCCCCGTGGGGGCCTCTTGACACCCTGTGTGCCAGATGTTATGACAGGACCTAAGAATAATAATAAGAAGGAAAGACACGTAAATAAAGTCCGTATTAAATTCATATATTTGTTTACCATGCCCTCATCAGTACCTCAAACATTGTTCCCAACCAGTTCAACCTTTGACCTACAGCTAAAATTTAAAAGCATTTGTTGCTGTTCATAATCCGCTGAGTTTATACTGCAGCTATAGAAGTGTTGGGTAGGTTAACAAGTTGTGCAATGGTACTTGGGCTTTGTTGTGCAACTGTCTAAGCTCAATTACAGGTTTCCAGGGGGTGGGGGGTGATATGAAGATACTTGAGTGTTATTTAAACGAGCAGTGGCAATGTTGTACAGTGATCGGTTCAGCCTTTTGCAGTGAAGGCCAGTAGTTTGGCAGCTCATCTAGTAAAAATCTGATTTCATTGATTTCCTGAGTGAAAATGCAGGTAACATTTTTCTGTTTGTTTGTATTATGGAGGGACTGAAAATGTGGTGTTTGGGCTGCCATTTGCGCGTGTGTGTGTGTGCGTGCACACTGTTTGGCACCAGCTGGGTGGAGCTCACGGCCCATTGGTCAGTGGTCCTCTGGTTCATAAATCAGAATCCAGTGCCAGGCCTGGCAGTGTGTGACCTCCAGCACAAGGCCTAAGGACGAGTCCATCATCACCTACCCCTTGGGCTGCATCTAAAATCTCCCAACCTTCTTTGAAGAAAAAAAAAAAAAGCTCAAAACAACATCAGCACTTACAACTTTCTTACAACAAGATTAAATCTTCCAAGTCCTCGGTCAATGTGTTCTATTTGTGCATGATTTATTTCCTCATCTTCCTAACAGTTAATGAGTTCCTGTGTAAAAACTTTTCTAGCAGCCTGAGATTTCTTCATGTAAGGCTGTAGATTAAAGCTCCAAGGGGTCATCTACCCTGGCTTTTAGGGCACTCAGTAGCCAGCAATTAAGATGCCTGTGATGAGGAGGACGAAGCCGCGTCCACCCTCTCTCCGACTCTCGCTCCGGCCACAGCTTTAATCTCCGTTGTGGTGGCTCTCACCAGTGCACTGACCTCTCAGGCATACATAAAGATAAGACGCTGGCATCAGACTGTTTGGAATAATAACACTCAATTTGGAGAGAAGTGGCTCAGCAAACACCAAAGCACTGGAATAAAAAAGCAGAGCGAGATGAAAGAGGAGCGGATGTAACTCCGGAGATAAGAAAAGAAATGTATATATGTGATTGCAAGCAAATGCTCTCACTCGACGGGAGGCGAATGCTGGGCTCTCAGCCTGATTCCTGACCTGCGGAGGATGGAGCTAGAGAAATGCAATTTGTTCCTTTGTGTGGCAGGATCACAGAGGGATTGTGACTTTTTCTTTTTCTGTCTCTTGTTGAGTGCAATTTAGCTGAACGAGCAGGTGGTCCGGCCTAGTGCAACGGCAGTGACTTTACTTTCTTTATCTTTTTTGTTTTCCTGCAGAGGCTCACCACTTTTTTCGTTTTTTGCGTCTCTCATGTGGTGCTTTCAGAGGGCATTTGGGAGTGGAGGATTAAACAGGAGGGATGGAGCGAACGAGGGTGGAGGAATAGAGGCGCTATGGCGCCATTGGCCTGTTGGCCCAAGGCCTGGTCCACATTTTTTAAATTAAAAAAAAAAGTGCAGCGCTCGGCTCCAGCCTCTTTCAGCCGCTCTCCGCATGGCTTTTGTGGCCACCTCCATGGTTCCGTGTTGGCCTCAGAACACGCCTGGCAGTGCATTGTGCCTCATCAAAGGTCCACTAACAAGGGAATAAAGTGGCTTCCTCAGCTGTTTCCCGTCTAAGGGTGAAACAGATAAAAAAAAAAAAGAAAAAAAAGAAAAAAAAAAAGAAAGAATGGGCTTAAAGTGTTCGTGTGCAGGGCTGTGTAACCGTTTCGCTTTTGCAGGTGCATTCAGTCACACTTCTCCAGCTGTTTGTCCCAAGCAGACCCCCTATCTTCCTGTCAAAGATTAGGAACACAGTCAAGCACGAAGTTGTCAGGGAAATTAGCGGTGTAAGGTTTTCTTTGTGCATTATCTGTGGATTAGTCATCCTCTTAATAGTGTGGTTGTGCTTTACTCACTAGCACAAATATCGCAAAAATCTCTATACGATTATCAATGATTAAAGCCGCAGGTGCGATTATTGGGTTTAATTTCAGGGTTTGTCAAACTATTTCCTAGCTACTGACCCCTGAATAAATGAACGGATAAACGAACCTTTTTATTTAGTGGCGCCACTAGAGATTTTTTTTTTTTAACTTTCTAAACACAGACATCAAACAGTCAAAGCTTAGATTTTTACGCTATATTAATCTCATACAATGCAAGTGACAAGACAATTCTGTTATTACAAAGACTATAATCACTACAGCAAGTCTGATGGCCATTGATGAGAATGTTCACAGACAGACATACAGACAGACAGACAGATAGGACTTTAAATGACGTTAAATGTTTGCGTTTAAGTTGTGTGTAAATATGTAGCTAAAAACGTGCACCAGGTTTTCAAAAGTTTTGTAAATGCAGATTTTCTTTGTTTTCATGTGCGCAAGTTGATAAATGGCAAGCAGGCCACAGTTACCGGGAGCATGCCTGGCACCACTGACAGGTTTCAGGATGGACAGCACAAAATAGCCAAAGAAACAATTTCTATGAGGCAGAATAAAAAATATGTTTTATGGCAACCAAATAACCAAAATATGGAGAGACATTCCAGGGTGAATTTGATGTTGACCATCCAGCGCAGTTTGAATGAGGTCAAAAGAAAATGGTTTAAAAACAAGTTTGCATTTAAGCATTATGCATTTGCATAATCCTGTATAATAAATCAGTAGATCATATCAAATTATAAGAGTCAAAGCCAATCAGTCAGAGTTTACATGGTCTTCTTTTGAGTTAATAAATTAGGAAAAAATTTTTCTGAATGTACAGCATTTTTATGATTGCCAAATTTCTTGTGTAAATGCTGATACAAGCAGCTTGTACATAAATCTCTTCATATCCAGCTTGATAAATGAGGCCCATTGTGTGTGCGCGTGTGTGTGTGCGTGCGTGTGTGTGCGTGTGCGTGCGTGTGTGTGTGCGAGAGAGAGACGCACACACCACAGCAGTTAGCATTAATGAAATTGGTTAGGCGTTATGTGTGTGCACTTTTCCCTGAAGACAATTGGGAGTGGCTGCCTTCATTGGTGAGGTAAGTAGAGGGAATTGGAAGCAGACATGGTTGCGCGTCATTGGATCACCTGAGGGCATCACTACTTTCTCCACTGCAAACTTTCCTGGATATTTGTTTAGATCCACCCATTTAAACCCTCCTGGGACTAAAGCCGTACGCTACTCCCATTACAGACAGTGCCATTAGTGAGCTTTGTATTGGAGTGAGGCAGTTAAAATGAAATTGGCACAGTGTTCCCTTTTACCCATCACATATTCAGTGAGCCAATACAGGTCTGGTGGTTTGTTTTTTCATTTTCATGTGTTATGTGGATAAACCGAAAATGTGGGAAAGAGAACATGACTTTCACTGTTAACAGGGTGATGGCCACTCAGGGGCACAGGGGTTAGGGGTGATCTCTTGACCTTTGAAGCACCAGTGTCAGGTTGCTGCTTGACCTTTTTGCCCTTAACTGTCAACCAAAGCTCTTGCTCTATAAGAGCAAACAGCCCTCAGTCTCTCCCATTGTTCTGTTTGTACTGCTTTATCAGACATTACAGTGGAACCTTGGATTGCAAGTAACTTGGTCTGCAAGTGTTTCGCAAGAAGACCAAAAAGTTTTAATACATTTTGACTTAGTTAACGAGCGAGGTTTTGCAATAAGAGTAGTATTCGTCTGCTGAGCCTCACATGATCACAACTTCTCTCTCTCACTCACTGCAGGATTGTGGCTTCTGTGCAAGTATATACTGTTAGTGTGTGTGTCACTCATCTGTTTAATGACGATGCAATGTCGCATTTCCATGAAATCCTCAAAAGGAGGCAAAAGCCGCCATCGTTGGATAGTTTCCTTGTTAAAGTGACACGAAAAGAAAAAGACTCCAGTGAGCCGACAGACCGCAGTGATTCCGTGAGTTGTATTGAAAGTAACACTCAATAATCCTCCTGCTCTCTCACCTCTCCTGCTCTCTGTCATGGATCTGCCCATGCGCAGCATGCGTGCAGCACACCCGTTTTCCCAATAGTGATGCATGCCTGAGGACATTAGGAATAATTATATAGACTATAAATAGACTGACTCATGAACGCTAAGTTTGCGAAGCATTAGTTTGCATTTCCAAGCCATGTTCCAGTGTTTACCTTGCTCATGTTTTGACTCTTGTTTGTACTCCAGTTTCCGTGTTTTTGTCGTAGCCTTTGATATTCCTCTTTCTGACCCTCTCTCGTCTCCCTCACACCAGCCACGATTCTTTTCAAAGCTAAAGTGCAGGTTATTTTGTTTTATGCATTTTTACTTTATATTTTGTATTAATAATTTTTATATAAATATTTTTGGGCTGTGGAACGAATTCTGAGTTTCCATTATTTCTTATGGGGAAACCCGCTTTGATATACGAGTGATTTGGATTACAAGCACGTCTCCAGAACGGATTATGCTCACAAACCAGGGTTCCACTGTATATCACTTTTTCTCTATTACTGTGGATGATGGAATCTCTGTGTTTCTGACTTTGCCCTTAAGGGTCCATAACAGCCATCTTTAAAATGCCATTCACATCATTCCATGCCATTCCATGTGTAAAGCTCTGAAGAATCACTCAGTTGCTGCGGTTTAGTCCAGAGGCAGGTTAATTGGTTTGTTCAGTTGGTTTCGACATGCTCCACAGTGCATAGCGTTTTTTTCACAGACCTCGTACAGTTAAGTCCCAAAATCACTCCTTTTCTAATTGTGGACAAATATAGTGTTGTCATGCTCGGCAGAATATATCTGCCCCTTATTTGGACCACTTGCTTGACAGAATTACCTGCTGTGACGTTTTTGAGAGTGTGTGTATAGAGAACCAGTGTGTTATGAAGCAATGCTTAATCAGAATGAATATTCTTAATTCAGCTGAAATTCTTTGACACCGTAGGCTGTAGTTAGAAGTAAATTAGTTCGACTTGCCTACTTTCACTCTGGCTCAACTTATTTGTGGTGTTGGGGAAGTTTTCTGTTAACAATTTATTTTTTATTCGGTCTTTCTTTTTTTTTTTTTTGCATTATCACCTGAATACTATTAACAAGCAAATATATTATGTGCTGAGGCACTTTTTCAGGACTTGTCCTGAATTCTAAATTCTGATTAAATACATCCAGATGTACATATGTACATATTTTGGATAAATAATAAATTTCTCTTTTTTTAATAAATATTTATCAGTATGGCAATATAATAAATAAATGTCACTTTTCCATATTTGATTTAAAGTAAACGTTTCAGTGCATGGTAAATATCTGTGCTAAATTTATAACTTACAATGGAAGTAAATATTTGCAGGGAATCTAAAAATTCAATTTGCATAAATAAATAAAACTTGAAATTGAATATATAAATAATAATCTAAATGCTTAAAAGATATTTTAGTTATTTAAAGAGATGCTATGGGAATGTTACAGTCTGTATAATAAATCTGACAGAATTGAATCCAGTGCAAATGTTTAATTTAAACATTTTTTTGTATGCAAGAGATTAATGTTTAACATTTAAAATAAAAATAAAAAAATCAGTCAGGTGTAATATTGCATTTAAAAAGGTGAGATGTTCTTAAATATTATGTTTACCTTGCCTGATATAACATAGAAATGAAATATTTAATTCAGCATGAAAAAGCATATCCTACATCTTTTGTTTACGAATATGTTTCCATTATATATTAATAATCTATCATAAATATGCAGTTGCAGCTAAAACTAGGGGTTTGTGTATTTACACTGATTTTAATAATTAAATACACTTCAAATTATAGAAAATATTACATATAAAATGAAATATTTAGTACAGCAATGTTTATTTTCAACAATATGTGCCTTAAGTATGTTTTGATTTACACTGTAACGGTAAAATGTGTTTTGTTGTTGTTGTTGCTAACAGTCTTCCTGAGTTCAAGTGCAACCATTCCTCTCTCCTTTCATCATGTCAGTCCACCTCCTTTGTTTGTTTTTTTTCATCTATCTTCCCTCAACCTCCCCCCACTTCACTTTCTCTTTTTCTTTGTCTCTAATCTCTTCTTTGAAGACCTCCCTCCCTCCACGTTGTCATGCATTCTCTGAAAACTCAAATCCGCTTGATTTCAACACCTTTTCATATGCCTTACCTATCAGCTATCTGCCCCGATCGCCTGGCCTCTCTGTCATCAGGGGAGTGCGTTTGTTCCTGTTGCCCCAGTGTCTGACCCTCAGCTGGGTGCACCATCGCCCCAGGTACCCCTTACCGCCATCCTACTTCTAGTCCTTTCCTACCATAATTTCATAAACAGCATTTATGAGGTGTGGATAAGCAATATTCAGCTGGGACCACAGCTTTCAGATCACACCATGGGGCAAGAGGCTGCAGCATATTCCCTTCCTTACGTTTTAATCCCTTTGCTTTTCAACCACAATAGGAACCATGTGTCCACAGAGCAGGATGAAAAGCCCACCATGGAAAAAGGCTATTTACCTCTTGAAAATTGTTGTTGCACCATGGAGGCTTATGCAGAGTTTGCAAGATGCTCATATGGCAAATCTACTTTACGGAGGGTGTCCTTATAGTCGTAAATAATAACATCACTGTGTGAGAACATTTACAAAACTTGACTGCTCAATGGCTTTAATCATGGTTCAGTCGGTAAGACATTATATTGTGGGTTAGTCTAGCATTACTGTCTATTTACGTTGATTTCCGTACGATAATGGTGCATTTTGTTCCCTCTTAAAGAAGCAGTATGCCCAGAAATCCTAACTGCGCTAACCACGAATGAAAAGTGGTAGTGTCCCATTAGTGTACCATTTGCACATCATTTTCTAAATGGCACTTTCTTGATAGCGGTATAAGCATTATGAGGTGGAGTATTTCTTCAAGAACCTTAATGTTTGTTAGTTATTGTGTCTTGTCCAGGTCTTCCTCACTGCAGTGGAGGATTTAATGAATGGTTTAGTTTGGTAAAGGCCCAGCCCTGAAACAAGATGATCTTCCATGCCAGATGCTTCCAGATGTTGGCTTTTATTAACCCCTGGCATCTCCTTACCAAAGGGTGAAGGACAGACAGCCTCTGTCTCCATCACTCTTGCTCTACCTCCTTCTCTCTCCCCTATACCCCTAGGTTTATTCAACTAAAATTTGCAATAGTCCAATTACATACAATTCCTTGCTTGCAATGGTATAGAATGTCAAACAACATGACCTATATGATAGTAATGTCTATAGCCCTGTAGCTATTCTCTGGTTAGATGAGCTGCCTTCAGCTAAGTAAGTTACTCAAAGGTATGAGATTGGATAAGCCCCAACATAGAATCTGCTACAGAAGCTGTCATGCTATAGGAAACTAGGGTCACTGATCTACAGTCAGTTTGATCATGTTGATACAGTTTCGACAACAGATTGCCAGTTGCTGAACTTTGCCCTTTGCTGTTAGTGGTCGGCAAACACTGAACGTGACTTTATTTAGGTGAAGCATTATTGAAAAATAACAAAAACCATGTAAGGGCTCAAAAACCCGGTTCACGCCACCTCAGCGGAGAAGTAATGCACTCTAGGTGAGGATGCTTTACTGACTTCCCTTTCTGTCTGCTACACCACTGGCTGTGTGGCAATAACTGGAGGTTGAGCTCATCCTCTTAGTTTGAAGATTATCCTAACGATATATTGGGGTTTTTTTATTATTATTTTTAATAACTAAGGAAATGCCTTCCTTAGCTTTGATACAATAACAGCCATTCTTGCTCAGTAACTATTAACCATTTCCTAGGTTCTTACAACCTGTAATTGAAATGGACTTGGGTTTTGTTTTTTTTGGGGTTTTTTTACGATTCTGTAAATATCATGTATTAGTAAATAACATCCAGCTTCAAGATTCTGGGCTAATTACTGTATTTTCCGGACTACAGAGTGCACCACGCCCCCTAAATTTTAAAAGAATTTTTTTTTTTTTTACATATATTAGCCGCACCAGACTATAAGCCACAAATATAAAAAAAGATTTTGTAAATGTTTATTTACATACTGTGGCGAAGGCGGGTTTCTTCCATTGCCAGATGCTTACACAACACAGGAGACAACACCTGGCTCTTTAGGAAAATCCCCCAGCAACAGCTTAGGAGGCATAGTTCTGACGAGAACTGATATGTTTACAACCCGGAAGGAAACAGACTCACATACACACATGCGCACACATCCCTGTATGGCCGAAGTGGCCACACGTCACCCGAACGAAACAGCACCTCGGGGACGGTGAAGTTACAACACACACGCAAAACACTCCAGTTATCCCCCAATTAACAATAACACAACATGGAACACATTCTAACACTCTAACAATCTCTGAACAAGGTTAAAACACA
>JAQLOM010000008.1:12274253-12285599 GCA_030068315.1 Chrysichthys thysi | reverse complement strand
ACACACACACACACACACACACACACACACACACACACACACACACACACACACACACACACACACACAATTGCTGTTCACTACTTCAGACCTACTTAGAAACACCGGAAAGCTCAAGTTCATCTTTCGAACACAAAGAAGCCCATAGGTGGAGTGGAGGGCCAGATGACAACATAGTGACAACACATTTTAGCCTCCTGTATATTTCTGACAAAACACTTGACACACTCCTTTTGGAACTCGAAAGGAGGACATGCAGGGAACAAATTAGCCGTGTTGTTGGAATGAGAGGGGGAAGGAGTCCCCCTCTCAAAAAAAAGGAGTTTTTTTTTTTTTTTTGTGGGGCACGTATGTGATGCTATCTCTTGAGCAAGATAGAATCAGAGTGTCTGTCAGCTCACTGGAAGGGGAGGGCTGAGCAGATTTGCCTCATTGATGCAGGATGATTACACTAGGCTCGGGAGCGGAGGCTCGCTTTGTTGTGCAGCCAGCTCGCAGGGGGTCCTATGAGGTCTGGCAAAGGCCGATAATACAGATAAAGGCTTAGTATTGGAGGCACAGACAAGGTTGCCAGGCACGTGTTTTTTCACCTTTTTTTTTATCCAATTTGGGATCATTTGAGGGTGGAAAGAGTAAGTTTGTTTGTTTTGTTTAATTTAAACCAAATATCGGAAATTAAATCTCAGCAATTTCTGCAAACACTGGCTATGGCAAACAAAGGGAAAGTGTAAGTGTAAGTACAAACACTGTACCTATGATGTAGAGAACCATTTCTACTGTAAAATATATTGCAAAGATTAGTAGAGGGACAGGGGAATTTTGGAATTTATAATAGCTAAAAAAAAAAAAAAAAAAAAAAAAAGGTTGATTACAGGTACTGTGCGCTTGTTTTCCACGCATTCACCAAAAGGACAAAGACGAAAACTGAGTCCCTCTTTTCCTGTGCCTACTTTCAGGCCATTTTGTGTGTCTTTTAGATAGTTGGGCTGTACACGTTGCTGAGACCTGACAACACTGGGCACAGTAGAGAAATATAAACGCTTGAACATCAGTTGTAGCATAATGCATTGATATACGGATATACTGGATTTTCTTCCTCAAGAGGTTTCGAACCAATCTGATCTATTAGCACAGTTTATTTTTCCATAATGCTGGCCAAAATTGGTCTTCCTTTCATTACTCGCAAAGTTGGCATTTCTAACACAAGTCCTCTTCCTGCTGTTTAAGACTGTAAATGATATGTGCACCTCTGCTTTAATGCTTTTGTCTTGGCATGGGAAAGACAGCCCATCCCAGGCTGCTGAGTGCTCTGAAAGCCCCGGTCGCTCTGCCTCCCTGACCTGCCTCTTTGTCCTTCCATGGAGGCAGGGGAGCTCTCACAGCCTGATGGCATACTACAGAACGTTCACTGATGAACAACACACTCCTGAGGAACCCATACCATGGGAATCCAGCCTGTACAATTAAGTGCCATGGCTATTGTGCTGCAAAGTACTATTGGTGCTTCACCCAGGAGAACAAGATGTGCTTTGTTCTGCGCAGCATTAAAAACAAGTAAGAGATCAGTCAGATCTATCCTCATTCTCTTCGAACATGCTTCTTCTGCTTCCAACCAAGGGCGAGCTAGGCTTACATGCTGGACGATGTTGCAGTGGACTGAAGAGAGCCAGTGGCTGCAAGACAGCAACTCAGTACACATGGCTAAGCTCCAGAAGAACAAAAAAAGCAAGAAAGGAAAAAAAAACACTCTGCAAACTACTACAGAAGGAATAATATTCAAATTATAGGGCTGGGAGGTGTAAAAGAGAAATCAGACACCATCTAGGGTACATTCCCATGCACACTGTAATCGGACTTGTTTTTTTAATTAATTTTTTTTTTTTTTATGAGACTGGTGTTTTAGAATAGAAATACACCGTCCTGATTATGTATTTAAATAAATTAGAAATATTTTATCGTGAATTTGTTGGTGTGACTGAACCTTTAGAATCTAATGCATAGATCATGTTTATGTGACATCATTTAGAAAGAAAAAAACAAGGGTGTTGACTTACCCATACTGTAGTTTATGCAGGTAACAAGATCTTGTTGATTTTGAACTGTTTGAACTGACTTTGCAAAATAAATAATACCACTGTACCTTGGGTCTTGGGATTTCTATGGTAGCTGCTCACACACTCCATCACACTCCTCAGTACCAAGAGGATTTACAGCTCTTAACAATGCCTGGGAACTGATATTAAAAATGCTATAGATCCCAGCCAGATATGTACGATACGATGCGAGATGTCACAGATTCATGGTCCTGGAACAATCATCAAAGCCATACACTATAGGAATTTCCCAGATTACATTCAGGTTTCGCTCATGATTCAGAGCCCCAACTAATGATCCTGACACTTGAAACAGGGATCTTACTGAATTTCTCAAGAACAAACATGACTTCAGATCAATATATTAAAATGTGTATCTTTTCATTAATTGTGTGATTTTTTTTTTAATCCAAATGCAGTGTATTAATGTATAAACATCATCTTCCCTAGTCAGATCATATTAGTTACCCATGCTGCAGTCTATCATTTTTGCATGTCTCATTTAATGCTATAATTGGGGTTGAAATCATAATTCTGGCATCACGAAAACCCTACCACCGACACTGAGTGCCCTAAGATACCGCTGCCTGGCTTCACCTCCTTCCGTAGGACTTTGCTGTGTGCTGCGGATGTGTTTGCTTAGCAGTTGTTCCTAGTTCTGCCTTGAGCTCATTTTCATTACATGCAGTCAATCAGCAATGCATCTGTCTAGCTACAAAGGGCTCATGTTTCTTTACACAGACAATGGAAGTTTCAAGTCGAGCAGGTGAGCATTAGAAGCCGCTTGGCCTTGTTACTCCGGTCTTACTGCTTTGTCTACATTTGAGTCCTACTTCGTGTCCTGATCTCTAAATCAGCCAACAGCCCAGAGCACACACATCCGAGGCCAGCCAAATCCCAATCCCCACAATTTGTTCAATTATGGGAACTGGAGCTCAACTTTCTTCAGAGGAATCCACAGTTTCCAGTCGAATAGGAAACTGTCGGGTGATTTTTGGCCAACCGGCATATAGGCATAATCCAGTGGGCAATGGGGCGGGAGGCAAGAGACACTGTTCAGATGGGGAGAGAGGGAGGGCCTGACTCCAGACGAGAGGCATAACTCCAAAACTGGGTCCCCAAGGGAGCTGTGAACAGCCAGGGACCAGGCATTGCCATACTAGTGTTGGTGTCGACAATAACACTAAGCGCACACACGCTCGCACAGTCCACTTTAACGTTCACACACGGCGTGAGCCAAGAGGCTTTTTCCAAGAATACCAATTAGACCCATTTTTAAAAATGTACTTCAGGGAGAAAAAAATATCCATCTGTTTCTTGTTCATTTCCTTTCTGCTTCCATGACAATCATAAAAGGAATTAGTGATTGCATTCATAATTGAATAAAATGAGCTATTATAATGGAGACCATAATGCTACTTCAGCAAATTTTATGGACTATATAGATAAAGATCCTGTATATTTCACTCCATTAAGACCTTCAAGTATCTTAAATATCTATTGATTTTTTCAAAAATCTGGAAAGAAAACACCAGCCTATCAAGCTGGCTGATAAGTCACAGATTTAGATACAGAGGATGGATCTTTTTGTTATAGTTCAAAACCGATTATGATCAATAATGCGATGTAAAATATATCCAAGAATGGTGGTTACTAATCCTTCCTCTTGTTTATTAATTTACAGACTAATAGCATTCGGTCTAATATTATTGTCGTTTGTGCTCACACAATTGCTGGGCAATCCAAATTCCACTGTATGTGTACGAAAAGCAGACTCTTATATACTCAGTCCACATTCACTTCCCTGACCTAAGAGTGATGTCATTGTGGGTGCAATTTTGTTCATCTAACAGAAGTGGTCACTAACTGGCCATGATTCCAGCTAACTTGTTTATGCTTACTTGTGTGGCTGTAAATTACCCAGCGTTATTGCACATATGATGGAAGACGCCACTTCTTCTTTCCAAAGAACAAGCCGAGTGGTTCAAAGGGGCCGTAAATATGGCCTTTTGACAACACGGCTGCATGAGAGCCTCTTTGCCTTACCCATAGTGTCCAGGGCAAAAGACGGACTAAAATCCCCATGCTCTTTCTCAGGAGGGGAATTCCCTAACACTTCCCTGGTGCAACCACCAGGCCACAGCTTTCCTTTATCTGTCTAGTGAATTACAATGACTAGATAGAAACACCATGCTGTTTTATGGTAAGTTGACTATGGACATATATATAATCCAAATTTTGGACTTTTTTTCTTTTCTTTTTTTTTTAACAAGGAGGGGCTTCCTATTTCAAAAGGGCTGATTTATTTATGCATCTCAGAGAACCCATGTATGCATCAGTACATGTATATGCATGTTTCCTGCTCTCTGTCTCTTTTTTTTTATCCTCTTGCTTCTCTGTGTTTTCCAGCAGAGAGCTTATTTTAAGAGAAGTGGTGGCAGCAGCAACATTGGACGTTCCCAGGGTAGATTTACGGTGAGAACCCGTCCTGAGAACAAACAGACAGGAAGGGGCTCTTGATGCACCTAGAATACTAATCACCAAACACCCACCCACACACTTTCTCTCAGGGTGGCTGATCGCTAAAATCTTAAGGGAGCAGGGAGGAGTCGCCAGTGCCATGTATCCCAGAATATACTCACCTGTTTGAGATTGGAGGTGTCTGTGCCTGCCTTATCCAACACTGGCAATTCCAAAAACGGTATGTAGAAATAAATAAATGCAGCATTTTGTCTGTAGTTAATGAGGTAATGATGGTACTGGCGAGTGCTGCTTGTGGTTGATAGCTGCATTCTGCTATGGAAAATTGGCAAAAACTGATGGCACAGAAAGGAAGATTTTGCTGAAATGATGAACAACTTTGCGGTTGTTCATAAATAACCACGCAGGCCCAGGTACCTGCCCAAAATCAGCCAAACTCAGACCTGACTCTTATTTGCTTATGTTGCATACGTGTAGCGCTCAGCTCACGCAAGCTTTCGAGCACTGAGTGTTCTTGATGACGTTTTAGATTTGTTGGGAGGAGGGAGAGAATAAACCTATAGCCTGCCTGTGGCTCTCAGGAGACCGGTATGGGAAAAAGTGAGCTAGTGCTTATGCCAAGGTTATATGCAAGGTCATCATTGCGCTTGCTGATCCTGGCTAATCCCACTACCACATTCTCAACTTTATAATCCTATTCTCTGGAGACATAATGAGTCAAGCTTAGCTTGTGGTGAACACTGATGGTGCCTCCTGCTCCTCTGTCTTTAGTGGGAGAGAAGTAGATTAGCTGCCAAGAGGATATGATTAATGGTTGTCTCTTGGTAAACCACACCAAAGCCAGCCTTAGGAAGTCAATGCACCAAATGCAGGGATGTACAGAAAATCCAAACATTGAGAGCCTGCCTACCTAATTTTAAACTGGCTACATATCCAGACCTGCCCTGATTGCAGCAAGCCAACAGACTTTGACGACGGTGCACATGGCAAATTTGTCCTCAGTGTCTGCTGGCACCATAGAGGTTTCTACTTTGTATTCTTAAAAAAACTTAAAAATCTCATTGTAGTATGTATTCGCACTTATCTCTTCTTGCCACCTTGATGGTTCAGCAACAGGGGTAGCACAGACCCTTGCAATGTCTCCTGGACATGTGGACACTGTCTAATTTGCTGGCAAAATACAGAAGCCTTGACCATTATCCAGCCCTCTGGCTATCAGCTGCCAGCAAAATTGTTCAGGAGACTAAAGAGTTCAATAACTGAGGGCTATTTGTGGTTGTTGTGAGGAATCATTTGGGTTATTAAAATGTATGAGATAAGGGTGGAGACATTGAATCAACAACAATCCACTCTCTAAAGGAGGAGCGATATGCTGTGAAACATGTATGAAACATGTCTTCTGAGTGTGTTTTTCAGAGCAAACATAAACCTTTGCCAAATGTATTACCTGAGCTGTTCCTTGGACTGTGGCAACAAAGGACTTAGAGGTGCATGTTCTGTGGCCCTCATGTCATGCTGTTCAGCACTGGTTTATGGAAATGGCCCATAATGCTCAAAATAGTAGACATGTTGAATTGGAGTTGCTTGGATTTCATTCTGACTCCAAAGAGTAGGCATGATTTTTTTTCTCTCAGTCGTAAAAGTATTCATATGGACCAACATCATTAATGACCTTAATATTCTTTTGGACTGTATGCATGGCACCATGAAGGTTGCTTTCAGTATATATTCGACACCAAGTGCTTCATGAAGCAGCCATCCATTGAAAATAAGCCTAATTATTTAGCATGGTGTGGTTGCAAAGGGTGGCCCCATTCCTCATCTGCAATCCCAGTTCCCAGCTCTCTCTCTCTCTCTCTCTCTCTCTCTCTCTCTCACTCTCTCTCTCACACACACACACACACACACACGTTTCCCCTCCTCTTCCTTATAGCATGGGTGCATACCAATGGCATGTTAAAGGAGGGGCTTGACTCGGTCTTTCACTGTAAGTGACAGGATTAGGCCGCAGCAAATATGAATTCTGAACGTTTCATGTGCCAATAATCATTCTGTCTAAACAATTGCAGTGCAAATATTTATGCTACATAAATGAGGGCAGTGATGTGGGTAAAGAAAACAGTTTCTTGAGCCCAAGACAAGGAAAGCATGGAGCCCATTACAGAACCCTTGGTTATCCATATGTCATCAGATGTTAAGACATTGAATATACAAATCCCTGAAGAGATCCCTGAGCCTTAGACCTTCTCTTTTTGAAGACCTGGAACAAATCTCTAAGCCCTTATAGGGTGAAAAGAAGAAACCTGCAGCAGAAGATGAAGCTAATTTTCTGAAACACTAAACGTTCTTCAACCCGAATTCCAGAAAAGTCGGGACGTTCTTTAAATTTGAATAAAATGAAAACTAAAAGACTTTCAAAATCACATGAGCCAATATTTTATTCACAGCAGAACACAGATAACATAACAAATGTTCAAACTGAGAAATTTTACAATTTTATGCACAAAATGAGATCATTTCCAATTTGATGCTTGCTATAGGGCTCAAAATAGTTGGCACAGGGGCATGTTGATGATGAGATTTGCAATTTGACGTTGAGGAATATTGTTTTTAAATTATTCTGCAATCTTTGTATGCACTCTTTCACTCTTTTACGCCTCTGCCCATCTTTACTTCTGAGAGACTCTGCCTCTCTAAGACGTCCCTTTTATAGCTAATCATGTTACACACCTCATATCAATTAAATTAATTAGTTGCTAGATGTTCTCCCAGCTGAACCTTTTTAACCTTTCTTGCTTTTTCAGCCATTTGTTGTCCCCAAGCCAGCTTTTTTGGGACCTGTGGCAGGCATCAAATATGAAATGATCTCATTTTGTGCATAAAATTGTAAAATTTCCCAGTTTGAACATTTGTTCTGTTATCTATGTTCTGTTGTGAATAAAATATTGGCTCATGTGATTTGAAAGTCTTTTAGTTTCCATTTTATTCAACTTTAAAGAACGTCCCGACTTTTCTGGAATTCGGGTTGTAGATGTCCTGTGCTTTGCATTGTAATATCTAAGTTTTGTTTTATGAACAGGACATTTTAAACTGACCTTGGGTTTTGTAAAATGTTATTTCTGGCTAAATATTATATGTTATGTATGTATACTGTATTATAACAGTAACCACCATATAAACAAAACTCTTATCTAAATATTCTTTTTTTTTTTATGAAACAAGGGTTTAAAAAACGTGATGCAAAGATGCAAAAAGTGTTGACAATATTTTTGTAATTTATGATGTTTCCTCTGCTCAGGAAGTTGTAGCTGTCTAGGAAGACCCAGGGGAAGTCCCTTCTCCATGAGAAATAAAGCTTCAGCTGCCGCCACATGCTAGTTCATGTGGGCTGCCTGGAATGTGATAATGATCAAGCAATGTCCTGAAAATCCCCAGCATACTGACGGCAATAATCTCCCTTGCTGCGCCACTGTTTAGAGTTGGATTGGCTGAATACTGTGCCCTTAATTCTATCTATTTATATTTTCTAACCCCACTTTCTCCTTCGTATGATTACATGCATGGGGGGCTGGAACGGGTAAGTGAGCATTCTATTGGGGTCTTACTTTGACTAATCTCCTCCATGTGAAAGCCCAGGGAGCTTTGGTGCCATGGAATGCCACCTCCCCTCATGTCACAGGGGACTAAAAGACACAGATGCTTAAACGGCTGGGGACCAGGCAACAAGACACGCCTCCAAAAAAAAAAGCATTGCTCGAGTCAGCCAAGGGGTGTGAGAGAAAAAAGTTCTCAGGTTCAGTGACATCATGAACATCATTATCACCTACTCTCATCCTCCTCCTCCATTGCTCTTTGCAGTTTGAAAGACTTCCCCCTTCCTCCACCACGTTTGGCATTCTGTTACCTCAACATTGCTCGATGCATTATTTGAGGGTTTTATTAATGCCGCTTGCCTGAGCTTACACAGTGCAAGATTAGAAATTATTTTACTCTCGACAAATTACATTGCTCAATTTGCTAAATGTATTTCACTGAGCTGCTGGAGCTCATAATGAGACGTTAGATGTTAGAAATTTTCATCAGAAGTTGTGTCTGCTGTAAGGTGAGCAGTATTACTAGTTAGCATGGTCAGCCCCAGATACAGATACATATCTAGCCAGCAACACAACAACGTTTGGATCCTAATAGAGAAGATTTTGGTGCAACCTCATTCTGGATCACTGTTAGTCTTTCTTTTTTTTTCTTTTCTTTTTTTTTTAGCATTTTAGACAATTTATTTAGTCAGCTGCTGAATGTAATCCATTGCATATTAATGGCATCCTAAAGTGTTTGGTTATGTTGAGTAATCCTGGAAGGAAAATGTGAAGGGAATTTTAGTTGCATCTGTTTATCACATGGTTAGAGTGAGGTAATAAAAAAATAAACCAAGCAATACAAAGGGGTGCCCCCTTACAACAGTCACAGGGCTAAATCAGGAATAATGCACTAGAATGGCTGACTGTAGCAGACGAAAAAAAGAAAACTGATACAAAAACAAAAAACAACATCCAGGACACTGTACTAATTGAACATTATATCTCAATCGGTATACTTTGGCTTGTCCATTTTTTTCTTTTTCTTTTTTTTTTATTTCATCATGTAAGCTGTGCAGAATTAAAGCCTGCTTGTTAAACAGGTGACTAGTGGCACCTGCGGTGAGAAATATCAAACTGTGTGATCACATCTATGGTGGAATTTTCACTGTCGCCTTGACAGATAGCTCATTCGTCTGTTGTGGTTTCGTGACAAGACATAAGCCTAGTTTTAATATTCTGTCAAGTTAGTGTATTTAGCAGGCTTGTTAACAATCCTACAGTGGCAACCTACTGAGTTTATATAAGGCATGACTGAATGATCATCTGAATAAGCCTGTGTAGGCCAGAATGGGGTTTTTACCGACATCTGGACTGGGTCTGCTCAAGTTTTAGAGAAAACATTGAACTTTATGACTTCTGTTACACTACTGCAACCAAATGATTAGAAACAAAGTTATTTAACGTCAATTCCAATTAATTATTTTGTTTAAGAAACCGGAGGCAGCACATGCCCCCTCAGTTGAATGGACATGATGTCCAAGTCCTAGGAATCTCTTGGACTTATTTATGTAATCTCTCTGTCCTCTGCTGTCTCTGTACCCTTGCTGCACATCTGTTCCCCAGTCTCTCTGTGTACACATTGTGTTCCGGTGAGTTCCAGGACAGAAGAGGGGAGGGGAACAGCAGGGAGCAGGGCGGCAGCAACACATAACATAACATAATCTCCTGAGGGTGAAGCGTCATCTGGGAAGCATTGCTTTCTTTCCCTTTTCCCCTTTTTCTATGTATGTACTATGGCTCATTGGTGGCTTCATTTTCACCCCTGAGCAACTGGGTTTGGCTGGCTTTGTCTGTTTGTCTTTTCATCTGTCTTCCGTTCATTTTCTGACATCCCTTGTAAGGATCCAGACATATTATTTTCTTCCACGTCTTTTGCATATTGCCTTCATTCATGGATGCAAGTGGAAAATAGGAACGTTTTGTGAAAGCACTGTGAAAGGTGACACAAAATAGACCCAGTTTGAATTCTACCACTGAAAACAAGTCCTAGAACACACTGTGCTTTATGGGGGACGCCGCACTACAAGGAAAGAGACGAGTCAGGGTTCGGTAGCTACGTTTACAGGTACTCTGCTATTTCTTCCCTTTTTTCTTTTAATGCAATTTTTGCCATTTGTCATCCTTTCTTCACTTTTATGTGTGTATAGTGACATAAATGACGTCTCACGAGTGAAAGTTGGATGGCCTTCTCTGTATAAAAAAGAAATGAGATGGGAGACTGCAACCTCTTCTCTCGTGCTTTTCTCCTCCCATGCCGCTTTCACTTACCATCTCCTCCTTCTCCTCCTCCTCCTCTCTTGCTTTAATTAAAGAAACAATCATCGTTTGCATTACAATGGAAGCTGAGACCATTCTCCATTAGTGACCCGTTTGGCATGGGAGTGGCGGTTCTCCCATTAGCTAGGAGCAGGCAGAAAGAGAAAATCCAGGACCTGGAGCTGGTTTAATGCCATTGTATGATAAGCATCGGCCCACTAAATCTGGCCAGGCCAAATCCCTCTGGAGAGGGGCTGAGTGCCGAGCTGAGAGGAGGTGAGAGAGAGCGCGAGAGAGAGAGAGAGAGAGAGAGAGAGAGAGAGAGAGAGACAGAGCTGAGCGGGTCTGGGCTGGCTCTCACTCCCATACTTCCCCCTCCCTCTAGCACACAAACTCTCAGCTGTCCCACTCCACAATAGGTTGAGCATCTTTTGTGGCATTAACGGTTTGTAGGACCAAGAGAACAATGTATGAGAAGTGAGGAGCACGGAGTTCCCACACATAGGCCTGACGTCCTCGCAAACACACGCACGTACCCGCACACACCATCAGAGACAGCGACTTGTGAACAGATCCAAGTGTCCTTCTGTGTATTCCCCTTCTATTACAAACTATTTACTCTCACATTATTATGTGAATTTACACTCACATTGTTATGCTTATATATCGATACAGTATACGTCACACCTAATAGCATGCACATAAATTTATAGTTCAATTCAATTCAATTCAATCTTATTTGTATAGCACTTGTAAATCACTTGTGACAAAGAATATGAGGTCCAATTAAAAGCTTATTAATCTACAAATCTATCTATCTATCTATCTATCTATCTATCTATCTATCTATCTATCTATCTATCTATCTATCTATCTATCTA
>JAQLOM010000008.1:12193084-12205493 GCA_030068315.1 Chrysichthys thysi | reverse complement strand
AACTTTCTTGCTTTTTCAGCCATTTGTTGCCCCGTCCCAACTTTTTTGGGACCTGTAGCAGGCATCAAATTTGAAATGTGCTCATTTAGTGGATAAAGATGTATAATTTCACAGTTTTAACATTTCTTATGTTATCTACATTCTGTTGTGAATAAACTATTGGCTCATGTGATTTGAAAGTCTTTTAGTTTTCATTTTATTCAACGTTAAAGAACGTCCCGACTTTTCTGGAATTCGAGTTGTATATTCACCATCAGGTTAATACAGTCATGTAGTAGCCATCAGAAAAGGGTTATTTATTAAAAATGAATAAATAATAAGTTATTCTTCCTTACATGCCCATTAGTACTTCAACCCTAAAGTATGAAATTATGAACAACAGCATAGACAGCAGCTAGTGCAGAATTAAAGGAGTAGATAAGACTCCAGGCTCCACAATATAGAAAAAATAAAGTATTTTATATGTTGACAAAGTGTCAGTAGCATGGGTGCTGTAAATCCAGTCTAATTGTATTTGTGTAGTGCTTTAATAATAGACATTGCCACAAAATGGGCTTGATGTTGGCTTTCATATTGGTTAGTTTCACAGAGGTGCTGACTGAGCTTTTGTAATGAGCAACTTGAATTGATTTTGTTAGAAATGTGAAACAGATAACATAACAAACCCAAGGCTACCAGCAACTTCACCCTTCAGCCTATGGATGGCAGCCAGATGGGCATTTTAACCTATACTTTTAATATGATTAATAATTAATATTTCTTCTGATAAGGGCCATGGGCAAGCGCGAAAAAACCAAAACAAACAAACAAACAAAAAAACGCCTTGCCAACGGGAAAGGGGGAGGGAAAAGGAGCAGGTGCCTGAGCACCTAAAGCCCTCCCATCTGCATGGTATGGGGTCCATGCGGTGAAACAGATTCTGGCAGAGAGTGTGGCAGAGGACCACTGGAGTCTGGTTGCACTCAAAATAAAGCCTTCTTATATAATATTCTGCAAGTTCTAACAGAACTCATCATGCACTGGAGCTGCAGGCTAAAAAAAAAAAGATTTTCTATAGCTCTGCTGCATTGAATTCAAGCATTCACCTTATGATGCATTTAACTTCTCTTTAAGCCAAAATTAGATTAAGTCATTCACCTTGTCAGTCACTGTTAGTATTTGTTGATCTTAGATAGGTTACAAGCATTAAAAGATAGCTAAAAGTGTACTCAGGCCAAATCCAATCCATTTTCCAATTTGGTGATATTTATCTGCTGGCGTCAGCCAGGGATACCTAAGTCTGGTTGGGTAGGAGTTGTCAAAATAAATTTCCCTGCAGCCAGCTGGTGTGGAGTGACAAGTGTGTATTTGATAAAAGCTGATTTGTTTATAGGGCGAGCACTTAAACCTGAGGACTCTTAAGTACTTGGGTTGTGGACAACACTCGGAGGCATGCAGGATGTGGATATCATGTCAACCCTGTTTGCTTTTGAGGATTTAGTATGGACATGGACAGGCATTTCACAATCATCTTATCTTCTTAGTTACCTCACTGCTCTTCATACATACCCTTAATCACAAAAGGAAACATGGAAGTAGATATGCTTTTCTATTCTCCAGCTTGATTCGTTAGGAAAACCTCCTTAGACACGGGTTACAACTTTTCACTGAGCTTCTGTAAATGTAAACAATAATATTTAAAAGAGATTGATAAGCTGTGAAAGTTCCTCATATTCTTTACATGGCTAGAAATGGAATAATGTTTCTGTTTGAGGTATTACAGTATTATTAGAGAACTACACCAGCACGGTTCTGCTTACTACACACTACTTCATGCTACCACATTAGCAATAATAAAATGTATCTTGAAATATACCAACACTTTCCAAGTTATGCCTTTAATCGCTGCACCGAACTCTAAGGAATTTACACTGTATCGTATGACATTACAATATTCCACAAAGCGCAAATTTAATAAGTCTCTAATGCTGGGAAAGGCCAGTGTCTGCCTTTAGTGGGCCCAAAAGTGTTCTTCCTTTTTCAAACTCTGCTCCCGTTCTGCCTGGCACATAGTGCTGATGGCTGTCCAGAGAGCAGTTTTTGCGTCATGGGCCACAGCAGGGGGTCAGCTGAAGCCTTTTCCAGCATCAACCACCATGACCATGACTGCAGGCAGCCTGGGAGCAACAAAGGCCCACCCAAAGAAATACATAAGCTGTGAGGTCTGTTAAAAATGACCATTCATAACATGATTTTACAGTTTTTATAGAGACTTGGTAAGAGTTGGCCCATGGTGAGGGCTACAGCATGGCGGCTCATGACTATGTGTGAGAAACACACACACACACATGCACGCACAAAACCTTATGTTCAGTTACACTTATGCATACACCTATATACTACTACTACTACTACTAATAATAATTATAATAATAATAATAATAATAATAATTATTATTATTATTATTATTATTATTATTATTATTATTATTATTATTATTGGAACATCAAAGGACCAAGTGTAAGGATGTTCCCTATCTGTTAGCAACAGCAGCTAAATATAACTTGGCAGTGTCTGTAAACATTATATATAAATCATAACATTATATAGAAATATTGCCTAAGAGTGCTAACTCTTAAAGCCTTTTTGAAATAAAACTTTCTAGCCAATAAAGCTTTGTAGTCAATATGTGTCATGTGCCAAGCTTATGACCTTATCACATGATCATCGGTCAGAAGACCAAGCAAACTAGGGTGTATAGTTTGGCTATAGAAATGATCTCATAGTGAAAAAGCACATCGAGCACACAACTTGTGATTGCAATTACTGGCACTATTATCAGAGCCATGCTGTTAAACAGTGCCTTCTGACCGATAGAAAATGAAACGATGCCTTCTGACCAACCAGATTTGAGAATTCAGCAGCATTGTGGTAGGAAACATATAATTACATTCTAGAAAATGTTATACACTGGTTCTGGTGTTATAGCAAAACCATATGCCACAAGGGTAACACATTAAGTTTAAGAGTGATATTATTGAACTTTTTGGTTATTTAACTTACAAATAAGCTCTGATCATTTCCCAGAGCAGCTCTGAAACTGAAGACATAACACTAGGAGTCCAATCGCATATACTATCTAGGCCATAATATAATATGTCATTTTTTTTCTTGTATTATGTTTGGTTTTTCCTCCTGGCAAAAGTCAGGGAGATTTTATGTGTTTAGTTATAACACTCCAAGCAGCCCTAGTTTTGTAGCTGGATGAATCTAGATTGGGGATGTCACCTTCCTGACTCTTACCTCATAGCCTTTTACTGATGTCATTCCTGATGAGGTCACCTGATTGAGAAAGCTCAGACGTTTGTCAGATGGTTTTAAAGTTCAGAACTTGATGGGGGGGAGGTTTGGATTGGAGTTTAAAGCTAGCACATCAAGACTGATGGTAATAATTAGTCTCCGTGATGGAACGATGAAGCCGGAGTGTTCAGATCAGTGTTCTGAAGGGGGGCTCGAGCTAGGGTTTTCGTTTTGCTTTGTCACGTATTGTGAGGTTGAACTTTAGATTCGTGAAGTTTAACTTGCAACGACTTTGCCTGTTACCTCCCACTCCTTGGCTGCAATGTACTAGCCTGAGTGCTCTCTCACACACAAACGCATATGTATGAACACCCCCAAGACCTGTGGAAATGGAGCATGAATGACATCACGGCTCTGTCTGAACTCTGATGCCTTGGCTTTACAAATAAAACCCATCTGTTGGATTCACTACTTATTGTTTTCATATTGCATGTTGTTTATCAGAATGCACTATGTCCACTTGATATATACTGACTGATTTGATCCACATGTTTATTGGCACGTTTATTCCAACACTTGTTGGGTTCTTCAGTTCTATTAATATACAGAGATTAGCCCCCCCAAAAAAAAAACTAATCCACATAAAATTAGACATAGAGATGTAGAAAAGATTTTAGAAAAGGCACTGCTTTGGCTTTTCCATGCTGGATAAAAGAAGGATGAATACAACAGTCTTGAGAGCGACTTTGAGATATATGACTTAGATGAAATATGGACACTTGAGAATTTTTCACCTTTTTTTTTCAAGGTTAGGATTATGTGCGTGTGAGAGAGTGGAGAAAATGTGCTCTTAACAAATGAGCTGCCACAGTGCTATTTCAAGCCTACAATAACGTGATCTGGATGGTGCAGCTTGTATAAGTGGATTGTGTCAGTGACGTCTGTCTGCATAGTGTCAGAAATAACCCGAAAACACCTCAGCCACTGAATAAGCCCACATAGCCCAAACAGATTACGCTGGGATCTGGCAGCAACTTTGTCACCTTTTCTGGTGCACATTCATTTTAAAGTCTAAGATGGATAACGCCCGGTCTATTTAGACCATCCAGTCATCCTGTAAGTTGCACCAAACAACTGGAGTCTTAGAAATACCTGCAGAACATCTGTTACGGAAAAACACAGACGTTGTTGTTTCCTTGTTGATGTTTGTTTTCTGTGCAACCAGATATAATGAAGCTAGAATGCAATTGCTGTCAAATGTAATGTGTGTCGCTGCGTACACAGTTTCTTGAAAATATGGAAATGTGAAAAGTTGTAATTGTTCTTAGGGAGAAAAAACAACATTGCCCTAAGGCCTTGAATGCTAATCGCACGGTCAGCGTTGTTTATCATACTATGGAGATGAATTCTGCGCAAATGAAACTCTGGCAAATAGCTCAGCTTTTTATTGGTCTTTAAAGTTCATTAAACCTGGACATATACAGATGTCGACGGTCCTCACTTACAGGGCAAGCACAGACACGAAGTGTAAATAAACGGAAATTAAGTAAAAGTCGAGGCGCTTGGCTCGAAACTGAGCCACCACAATTTTCGAACGTGCCAAGTTCTGAACGGATCTCATGCAGGTGATCAGTCATAATTCACTGCTTTTTGACAGCTCATATACAGTTACAGGGGCTTGACTTGAGGCACTAAGACAAATTGGACAAAAATTGCAAAAGGTAAACTTCGAAAGAGTCTTTGTGAGACATTTTTGTTTTGTTTTGTTTTGGAACCTGTGCCTCACCCTATAGGCAAAGCTCTGCAAACGGAGGCTTTCAGAATGCCTCCTATTTGTTCTGGCACCTGAAAGGAAGGAAGCTTTAGCAATGAAACGGCAGCCAGGCCGGTGCCTCATACATTAACTCACCCCTGCCATGCCTGCTTTAGGCCATTTGACATAAAGTATTAAGTATCTTGCAAAAATACTGCGGGTGAGCTACTGGTGTCATCATGGGACGTGTTCTCTCTGTAACGTCTTTTCAAGCTTCACTTGAAATATCGAAGTAGATCTATATAGACTTATATTGCTTCCAGTGTCTTATCTCATGAGGCAGGAAAACCGCCATGAAACCTTTGAAATGAACTCTAGTAAATGGCTTAAAAAACCCACATTCAGTCCTGAATTATTTGTGGGGGAGAAAAAACTCAGATAAAGCCTTTGGACTGAAAGCATCAGATGGTATGCCACTTGAAATGCGTTTAAGTCCATTTTTAAAAGCCGAAACTAGTGAAAAACTATCTAATTGGCTGCGCAGCAGAGTAGCCTGGATGATTTTATGAAGACCAGAAATGGTTTGTTTAGAGCAGCTGAATCCAAGCGTACAAGGCAGCCTGGCAAAATTGCAGGCACTCTGTAAGTCGATACGGCTACAGAGCCCTGTTCACAGGCCTGGAGTTTACACAGAATAAATACAAATAATGAAAAAGTAAATAGCAGAGCTGGTCCTTATGTCACCATGCATTTATCTTGTACACCAGAGAGCAACTCTTGAAAATGTAACCTGTCTATCTGTGGCTCCGTTTGCCTGTAGTAATGGCGTCCATTTGAACAAAGGTGGGAGGTGAGGGTGCTTTAACACAAATGTATATGGTTAACATTGAAGGCCAAAAATAGCTTTCTAATGTCCACAGAACATTTATTTCCTGTCAAAAGTGCATCTTGTTCTACAAAATTGTAATGTTGTTGCAGATAAAATCTCATACGCAATCTTTTTTTTTTTATGTTGCAGACATTAAAAAGATGCAGGTTTGCTATTAGCAATGCATCCAAAAGACTAGAGTCTTAAGGATACATATTTACTTCCATATTTGGAACTGTTTCCTTTGTAGTGTGGCTTTACAGGGGCAAAAAACCAACACCTCTTTAAAGTCTGCTGAAAATACACACAACAGTCTTGTTTCACAAAGTTATACTTCATGTCATAAATGTACATTCAAGATTCGAAACATTTCATTTTTAACTTAAATAATCTAGTTGTTATCATTTAAACCTATATCCAGTTTTAGGGCTGGACTAAACTGGCAATTTCAAGACATGGGTTATATGATCTCTTCTTCAACTAGATAGCTTCAACTTTGGATTTGATCAAATGAACAAAACAAAACATTCAAATTTGCAACTGTACATATAAGTATTGTGTTAAATCATTCTTAGAGTGATTAATCATCTTATAGACTCTTGGAATATTATTAAAACTCCTGATGCTAGATAAAGTTTTATTGTTAGTCCGAACATGGTTGGTGCACTTATTTTAAGCAGGACTCTTGTGATGCCCAGCTAAATTTCTAAAGTTTTTTTTTTTTTTTTTTTTTTTACAAAATACTGAGGTGTTTGATGGGGTAAAGTTCTTCCCTTTTAACTCAACCTATCAGCAGAAGATACAGCAGAGCTTAAAATGAAAAAGAAACAATAATTTATTATATCAGAAATAATCAGAAATATTGGTGGTTATTTGAATTTTGTTTAGTTTTTAATCTGATACATTATTTAGTCATTATACGGTATAATTTAATTATTTAATATTGTAATAATCCATAATGTCATATAAAGTGAAAAGCTGATTTCGTATAAAGTATACAGTGTGTGTGTTTTTTTTTAAAGATGTGCAGGCCAGCAAATTTGTGCTTTTGTATCTGTGACCCGTGCTGGCATAATGCGCATAGGCTAATTATGAGCTAAGAGGCAAAACATGGTTTCGGTCGAAAGAAGATCTTCTCAAAAATTAGTCCATAAAGCCCTCATTTATTGATCCCCATGATAAAACAGCAAAACAGCAAGAAAACATCCCAAACTACTTTTATTTTAAGTTTTTTTTTTTATATATATGTTCATTCGTATGTCTCCATTAATTAGTCCTTTGTCGCAAGATTCCACGATAAATCTGTGTTTTTCACCATGCGCTCGTGGCGAGACTGGGGAATCCCCCTACCCATGTTTGGTATCGTTGTTCCTCTACTTTCTGATAATACACATGGAATTCCTGATAACACTTTTATGCTCCAGTGGAAAGCGAGCTTCCAAACCCCATTAGACGTGATCGACTTCAGTTGGATGTAACTCTGTGATGTTTTTGTCTGATTTCAACAAACCATGCTTCATTCTGAAGGTCTTTAGATGGACAATGTGGAAGTAACAATATCTCACTTTTGAAAATTTCATCATTCCGACTCATTATGCCAGAATGGGTCATAAATTTTATTGCATTCGTTGCGTGAACTGTATTTTTCTGTTATATGCAATTCGTGACTGGATCTTGGGTTATTAAATGAGCTTAAAATGTATTTAATAAAGAGGAGGATTTTGATGGATTGGCATACCAGCTTTAAATAAACAAACAAACAAACAAATAAATAAGGGTGGGGGGAGCTAGAGCAGAATTATGAAGCCAGAGATTATAAACCAAGGAAATGCATAAAATCCAAGTAATGCAGCAATAAAACCTGTTTATGGTCTACATGAACCACAAACCAGGAACTCTTCAAAGCCTTATTTTGTCTGAGACCCTCATATTTGCCAAAACACTTGTACCTTTTACTCCGGTTTCCTCCCACAGTCCAAAGACATGCACAATGGGGATTAGGCTAATGGCTGCCCTAAATTGGCCGTAGGTGTGAATGTGAGTGTGAATGGTTGTCTGTCTCTGTGTGTCGCCGTTCGGTGGATTGGCAACCCACCCAGGGTGTGTCCCGCCTCTAGCCCAATGTCAGCTGGGATTGGCGCCAGCTTCCCCCTGCGACCCTGAAGAGGATTAAGCGATGGAAGACGAACGAACGAACTTGTACCTTTTATATTTAAATAGAGATAATAGGGAGAAAATCAAATTCTATTTTAAGGAGCTTTTTTCTCAAAACCAAAGTACACCTATTGACTCTTTTAACGTCGAAGTGTCTGCCCTTGTCCGCCAAAAATATCCATCCTGCACCTGAACACCACTGATCTGCTCACAGTGAAATGAAGGAAACAACTGTGTCATGAAATGTTGCAGGAACTTTAAGACCATGGTAATTTTCCAGTTCTAACCACTGTAACTTGTTGCATTATGCAACATGATTAATATCATCTAATCATCGCTTTGTGTATCAGTCCCAGTTCTCTAGTGTAGTGCCAGGGAAAAGAATGGCATTGATTTTCATCTTGAGACAACACATGTGGTGTGGCAGATGCCTGCCAATGCGTGTCAGTGCGAAACACAGGACCTCACAGCTGCACTAAGTCCTGATGGGCTGTTTGGATAGGGAAAGATGCCCAAAGCTGATGTGTAAGAGCCTACAGCAAAATACTTAACAATTGCACTCCTCTTTGTTTGATTTGTCAAAGCCATTGCCTTGTTGGCATTTGGTGTTATAAATCAAAGTGATTTCTTGTGACCTACAGATTGTTCTTTGCAGCAACCAAAAGTTTACATCTTGCCTAAATACAGCTGATAACGATCAAACTGAAAGTCCCTAATATAAACTATCCAAAGAATTTAAGCTTATCATTTAAACTCCTGCCTTGGCAAGAGCAATGCCATGTCAGTATGGGGCAGCTGGAGACCTTGTGTCTCATTGTGTGTCCATCAATTTGTTCCACATTACTAAGAGCCCTAACATCTGGGTGTTGTAGTTGTGGTTTATAGTCCAGTAGAATACTGCTGAAAGAATAAGTGTGATTAAGATCATACTCAATTCAACTTCCACATTTCCAAGAAGTCTGGGGTCCCTTTATCACCCCTTTAGATTTGCCTGAGAACTAGTAGCTAACAAATATGTGCAGTGCATCTTGGGAGATTGGAGTGTTGTGGGGAGGTTTGGTATTTTTTTGTCACTCATTTCAGGGAGTGGGACTTTGTCGAATAAATATATTCGACAGAGTTCGACGAATATATTGTGCAGGTTCGTTGCATGTGGCATGGGATATTTCAGGCCTTTGTTTCTTGTGGTTTTGGTGATTGTGGTTTGCGAGTGGTGGGGGACCTCCTTTTGCGTGGGTTGCTGCATCGATGCAGTGTGGCGTGGGGGCAATCGGCCTGTAGCGCAGTTGGGGTGTGGTGAGGGCCCAGGTTGCTTTGGTGGCGGCCTTCGGGTCGTCTGCATTGTGGGTCTTGGAGGTGCCCTGTGGATTCTCTGTGGGGTTTGAGTTGGGTTGGTTTGCTGGCCGGTCAGGCACAGTAGCGCCATGGTCATTGAGCCAGCTTTTGGTGCCTTTGACAGTGTGTGCGGGTGCCAAGTCCTGCTGGAAAATGAAGTCAGCATCTCCATGAAGCTTGCCAGCAGAAGGAAGCATGAAGTGCTCTAATATTTCCTGGTAGATGGCTGCATTGACTGTGAACTTCAGAAAACACACTGGACCAACACCAGCAGATGACATGGCACCCTAAATCATCACTGACTGTGGACACTGCACACTGGACTTCAAGCAATGTGGATTGGGGACTCTGGGAACTTGATATCCAAATAACGTGCAAAATTTACTTTCATCTGAAAGGAGGACTTTGGACCACTGAGCAACAGTCCAATTCCTTTTCTCCTCAGCCCAGGTGAGATGCTTCTGGCATTGTCTCCGGTTCAGGAGTGGCTTGACATGATGAGTGCAGCATTTGTAGCCCATGTCTAGGATTTGTCTGTGCATAGTGGCTCTTGGTGTGCTGGCTCTGGCCTCAGTCCACTCTGCTTGGTTGGCCGGCAGACTCGCCGGGAGTATCCAAGGAGGTACATATCACGCATTGGTCAATTCAGGCTGCGTGCAGACCTCGATCTGCCAAAGCGTGGTGCAAACCTGGGTATCGGGATGCCAATGTCGGGTTAAGGTAAACTCTGTGCATGGGGACGTCCACGAATACCCGCAGGTGCCAGTGGAAATTCACTTTTGGGGAAAAAGCCAGCGCCTCACCCACCCGCTAGTCTTGGGAACAGATTGGCTGGGGTTTGGAGGTTTGTTAGAGACCCTGTTGGCGGGTGGGTCCTGTTTGAGTGCAGGCTGAGGAAAGCTGCGCCTCACGTGTGTGGGAGAGGTGGCTTCAGAGCCAGCCTCGCCTGCTCCGCGTCCTGTGGACATCCCCCTTGGGGATTTCCCGTTGGAGCAGTCACGGGATGACACTCTGAAGCATGCTTTTGACCAAGTGAGAGTAATTGATGGTCAAAGCCTCCGGCCGCAAGACGCGCTCTCTCCCCTGTATTTTGCAGTGATTAAAGACCAACTATACCGAGTGACACAGGACACTCAGACCGGGAAAAGGGTCACCCAGCTTTTAGTTCTGAAGGGCAGCCAGGAACTCCTTTTCCAGATGGTGCACTATAATCCAATGGCAAGTCACCTCAGGATAGACAAAACACTCGCCCATCTCATGGCCCGGTTCTGTTGGTCAGGCATTCACGGTGATGTCCGCCGGTGGTGCGTGGCATACCGTGAATGGCAGCTGATGAGTTCAGTGGCCATGCCCAAGGCCCCTTTGAGGCCACTTCCTCTTGTTGAGATCCCCTTCGAAAGAATTGGAATGGATATCATAGGGCCATTGGACAGGTTTGCACATGGGTACCGCTTTATACCGGTCCTAGTAGATTATGCAACCCGGTATCCGGAAGCAGTGCCATTGTGAAACATCTCCGCATGCAGTGTTGCTGAAGCACTGTTTAGAGTTATCTTCCAGGTCGGGATCCCGAAAGAGATCCTGACAGACCAGGGCACCTTGTTTATGTCACGAACACTTCACAAACTTTACAGGTTGTTGGGGATTAAGTCAGTGCACATCAGCATGTATCATCCGCAAATGAATGGGCTGCTCAAACACTTTAATCAAACATTTAAGAACCTGATCAGGAAGTTCCTCACTGAGGACGCGCATAATTGGGATAAGTGGCTTGAACACCTATTATTCACAGTTTGAGAGGTCCCGCAAGCCTCCACCAGCTTTTCCCCCTTCGAGCTCCTATACGGGCTGGAAGCCACATGAAGTATTGGATGTGATCCATGAGGATTGGGAGGTGGGACCTTCACCCAGTAAAAATCAAATTCAAAATGTGCTGGACCTGCGCACAAGACTCCAAACATTATCACGTCTAAGCATGGAGAATTTGCGCCAGGCTCAGGAACGGCAGAACCGACTGTACAATAGGGGTACGAGCCTTAGACAGTTCACACCGGGAGACAAAGTCCTCATACTGTTACCCACCTCAAGCTCTAAATTACTCGCCAAGTGGCAAGGACCCTTTGAGGTCACACAGCGAGTCAGGGACCTCGACTATGAGGTAGTGCATACGGATAGAGGCCGAGCACATCAGATTTACCACCTCAACTTGCTTAAACGCTGGTCTGAGGTGGTGCCCGTGGCATTGGCGAAAAGGAGGAGCTGGGACTGTAGGTGAGCACAAAATCGCTCTCCCAACACACCCCGGTCCCCTGTGGAGACCACTTCTCACCGTCCCAACTCAAGGACGTGGTGCGCGTACAAACCAAGTTCACCGACGTGTTCTCGCCCCTTCCCAGTCACACGGCCCTCATACAGCACCACATTGAGACTCCTCCGGGCGTGGTGGTACGCAGCCACCCATACCGATTGCCCAAGCACAAAAAAAGGTGGTCCGGGAGGAGCTCAGGACCATGCTCGAAATGGATACAGTCGAGGAGTCCCACAGTGACTGGAACAGCCCGGTGGTTTTAGTTCCTAAACCCGACAGCTCAGTTCAGTTCTATGTGGACTTCAGGAAAGTCAACGAGGTGGCTAAATTCGAAGCGTACCCAGTGCCCCGGGTTGACAAGTTGCTCGACTGGTTGGGTGCCGCTTGCTTTTATTCGACATTGGACTTAACAAAGGGATATTGGCAGATCCCCTTGACTCCTCTGTCCCACGAGAAAAAGGCCTTCTCCACCCCATTTGGCTTACACCAATTTGTCACAATGCTGTTCGTCTTATCTGGCACCCCAGCTACGTTTCAGCGGCTCATGGACAAGATCCTCCACCCTCACGGTGCGTATGCTGCGGCTTACTTGGATGATGTGATAGTCTATAGCAGGGGTTTCAAATTCGCGGCGATGATATTTTGCGGCCCGCAGGACGATATAAAAGTTTAATGTTAACGCGGCCCGCGAGTTTTATATGATTTTTTTAG
>JAQLOM010000008.1:12160966-12172124 GCA_030068315.1 Chrysichthys thysi | reverse complement strand
CAAGAAGAGTGGACCAAAATCACACCAGAGCTGTGTGAGAGACTAGTGATGTCCTGTGGCTGCAGATGTGCTGAAGTTATTCAAAGCAACGGCCTGTACACTTCCTGTTAATTTTTGACTGTTGTAGCTTTCAGAAAATTTCTTCATGCTCCAGTAATTGCTGTTCTGTAATTTTGATCAGTGTTGGTTTTCAAATATCTCATTTAAGTTTCTTATACTGTGCTCCTGAATTTATGTAACTCATGACAAATAGTTAAAATACAGCTCTTTTACTCCTGTTTGGATCATTTCCAAATAGGACTACGTAGTGACCTTGACATTCTTTACTTGCAATATAACATCACCGATATTCATTACATCCCTAGCCCTAACCCATCCACTGTATAGTGGTAACAACAGGTTGATTAACACAAATAAAGTAGGCTCTGCAGTAATGCATCAACTTAAAAAGAATGAAAAAGCATAAAAAACATTTAGGAGCTATAAATCAAAGATAAGGCCATGTCACAAACATAGAGATGTACGTACTGCATGGAGCTGTATTCTTTCTTGTGCACTGAGGGGTTTCACAGTAGGGTCAGTCTCCATAGAGGAGATGTCAAGTGGCTAATACTGCTCAACAAACAAATTTCCATTACAATAATAAAAAAAATATGGACCTAATAACATTTAAAGAATTGAAATTTATTAAAAGTCTGTTCTGTGTTCCAGATTTCTGGCTGCTTCCTTCTACACTGAAGCAGATGCTGCTCCTTAAATCCATCATTAAGCTTCTGCATGAAGCCACAGTGGGAAAAATCTCTCTAGATTTGAATCGCCAAGCCACTTTCATCTTCACTTCTAACATCTACTACAGTATTTACACTGTGCAGTTGTTGCTGGGCTTTTGATGTGGACACCCACTCGACAGCTTGCCAGTAAAGGAGATGCAGACATACTTTCTAATTTAGACCAGTCATGCCATGTGGTGGGACAGGTTGTTTGGGCTTTGTCAGTTGTGTCGGACACTTGCCGTCTTTCAGACAGAAACTACAATCCCCTGACTTGCCAGAATCAAGTGCAAAAGAGCTTGTTCTCTCACCCCACCCACACTCGCATACCACACCTGCTCTGACTGATTGAGAAAGCAGCCGCATTTTAAGTGTTCATTTACCACACTACATCGCTGAGAGTTGTTTTTTTTTTCCCCGACAAAGGGTTGATGAGGATTAGTGCACTGACAGGTTATTTTTCTGAAGCACATTAAGGATTAAGGCGTTTTCCCCCGTTGACAATTTTACACCACTTCCAGTAATAAATTGCAGCTACTTTACAGCGTAATTAAGGCCTTGAACTTTTACAAAGTTTATATCTGCCAACTAAATGGCATACATTTCACATGCAATCATACCTTTTGGACTTGTGATTATCTGAGTAATCACTGTTATGCCCTGAAATGAGAAATTAAGTAAGAAAGCTTGATGTGAACAGTGTAATAAAGAATTAATTAAAAGTGAAACTATTTGCCCAACACGTGAACGTTTGTAACATGAAAATCAATTAATCATGTGAAAAAATTGCATATGAACCCAAAAAAAAAACACACACATGCACTGTATGTCCAATACATGGGAAAAATGTATAAAACATAACATACCTATATTGTTTAAAAGTAGACAATTAAAAAAATACATATACAGTCATCCCTCACCTGTCATGGGGGATACGTTCCAGAGCCCCTCCATGATAGGTGAAATCCGCGAAGTAGCGACCTTATATTTATTTTATTTTATATATATATATATATATACATATGTATATATACATTTTTTTAAGGCTTTATGAACCCTTCCCACTCTCTTATTAACCTTTCCCACACTCTTATAAACACTTCCTGTGCTCTTAAACACTTTCTACACTCTTAATCCTACATCATTTTAACCACATATAAAATACTATATGGGTACTCGGCAGTGAATTATACTACAACTTGAATGATCAAGATGATGAATTAGCGGTGCAGTACTGATGACGATGAAGGTGATGACAATGAGCCAATCAGCACCCAGGATACAGAACACAGTGCTCTGGTTGGTCGCCTCCCATCCATCAGCCAATCATGTGCCGTGTACAATCTCACGTGGGTGAACTAGCTCAAGCGGTAGTGGCGTACACTGCGCTTTCATTGTGTTTTCATCCGCTGATAAAATACATACTGTATTTTATTTCGATTTCATATTCTTTTAATATGTTTGAATTAACATTTTTATATTTTTTGTATTGCGTCTAAAAATTGTGATACAGTGAAGCCGCGATAGGTGAACCGCACTATGGTGTAGCCACATATGTTAATTTCCTGTGACTTTTCTCTAAGGGTTCACGATACACAATGTCAGTATTCAATTTAATTTTATTTCTATAGTGCTTTAACAATGGACAGTATTAGATATCTTCCAATGACAAATTATACACTATGTACAGAGCAACCAACTGAATCTCCCTCCCTTACCCCTCCATTACTAAAAATGAGTTAGAGCGTATGCTGTCCATCAGGTGTCTGTAGCGTATTTCTATACTTACATTTACACATCCTTGATTTTTCTGTGCTAAATAATAAGTAGCGTTCTCTCTCTCTTTTTTTTCATCAAAATTTGTATTCTTGAACTTATTACCCAGGACCTGCAAATACTGATTTGACCTCTTTGTTCTTCTTCACCCTCCTTTTTTCCCTTTTTTTTCCCATCCTTCCAGTGCTTCCCTTCGGATTCATGCTGCCCCCTGTAAAAACATGAAACTAGGAAGGCACTCGCCAGGGCTACTGTAGCAGTGCAACATGGCAGTTCTCTGTAGAGCTGGACCCGCTCCCTGTGTAGATATAAATGGCGCATTCTACGCTTATGAAAACACAAAGATTCTTGGTTGCATGTTATTATGCGCTACTGAAAACATACTCAGTGCTATATTCCATTTCTGCCAATAGATCCCCCGAAATCCTACATAGCGCACCTTTAAGGACCACTTATGCATGCATTAACCTTTTGTTTATACATTTTCTGCAAACTATCTTCCCACTAAATTGTCATGGTAGTAGTTAAGGAAGTAGTGAACACTTATTAGGCAGTCATGGTAAAATATACTGTTAAGTCAAAAGGGACAAATGTAACGAGTGAAGTATCCTGTAATTGTAAGGTCACAGGTGTGACTAGAGACAAGACGTATATATTTGCCAGGTCATTCCAACATTATTTTAGAGCCCCACAAGTCATCTGGCAGCAAAGCAAACTAAGTGAGAGATTGAGAGCTACTTAAGAGTTATGACAAATGAAAGCGCAATGCCTGAACGGCCATTCGACTTGTCAGGTACTGTCTGTGACATATAGCCAACTACTGTACGGTCAGCTCACTAAACACACACATAGACACATACTTCCACTGGGAGCAGAAAAACACACTCAGTCATGTTGTCCAAACAGTACTGCCTCTCTCTACTCCCAAACGTTCACTGCATCTGTCGACATGTATGCTAACAACTTCATAAATTATCATACTGATACAGTAGAGTGCAGTAATGTACAGTCCAGAGGGCTGCAGGTGAGTCTGCTAGCATACAGTATTACCCTAAAAAAAAGAAAGAAAGAAAAAAAAAACAGGAGGATTTATCGCAACGGTATTTTTTTTTTACTTCTTCATCCCTGGTTTGCCACAGCCTCCCTTTGACCATTTGTCTCTCATCAGGAGCTTTCCAGCCAAATTGCACCACAGATGAATGGTGCTTACATAAGCTTGAAGGGTTTTGGGATGCAATCAAGTGGCTTAATACGTCCACCGTCATCACTGTGCCCTCTCCTGTACCATTAATGGAGCGTCGAGTCTAATTTCCTCCTCAGAGGGCTTCAGTTTGGAGCAGAGACGCTGGAGAGTGTCATTCATGTGTCTGCAAAGGAAGCCAGCTACGCCGTCCATAATCAGTCGGTTCATCATAGTGAGCTTGGGAAGTCAATGATGAGAAATTATATGCTTCCATCCATCTATGTATCCATCTGCTTATGTATTTGTCTGAGTGAGCTATGATTATTAGCTCCATTTACTAGCCTGTGCTGTAACTTGGGCAGTTGTTCTTTTGACTCTGATCCCTCAAAACACTGGGTTTGAAATGAAAGAATACCTATGATGTTAAAGTGCAGAATATCTGCTCTAATTGAAGTGAGTTTTCATGTGTGCTGGGGTGAACCTATATAAGTAACAGTGATTTTTATCCATGGTCTTTTAAAAAAGCTTCAAAAGAGGGTTTGGTTTCATAACAATAACAAGCAAATATTTCCAACCAAAAATAAATAAATAAAATAAAAATCCAACCAAATATTTGAATCAAGAAATGAGCAAGAGGAGATTTGTAGTATTTATTCTGATTCACCCTTGTTGCTTTCACTAGCAAGATCTAAGAGAGATACATTCTACTAAAGTTTAGCATTTCAAATATCAGGGATATAAGATTTGTATGTATAATGTGGGGGAAACGCTTAAGAGGTCAGGGGAGTTAAACGCAAGATGGCCAACTGAACTCATGTTGCTGAATTTAGTCTACATTAGCAGTAAGTAGTTAAAATAAGCATCAATTTATTTGAGATTTTTCCATTTGATATTGTACCAAAGCGAATGTTTGTCATGTGTATGCTCTTCGTGCCTCCTGCAAAAAGCCGCTGATGGTCCAACGCAGAGGGTGAGGGAGCTGCCAGATTTGATGGGTATTAGGTTTCTTGCAGACTTGGAGGGCACCTGGTAAGTTTGGACTAAAAATTGCTGCTGGCTGATCTGGGATGTGGGAGTCTATTATTTTTCAGCCAGACACTGTTGTTCAGGAATAGAAGCAAGAGCTCACACCTAGGCCCAAAGAAGAAAAAGGCTAGCGAACTAGTCAAATAATCACTGATAATTACTGGACGGCCACTGGATTTTACTAAGTGTGGGTCTGCAATGGAGCTATTTGAGATGTTTTCATATTCAGTTGGAAAAAGAGGGAGGGGAGGATGGAGGGAGGGAGGAACGAGTCATTTTCTTTAAGTCAACACCTATGTTTGAAAATAGGGCCGAGAACATGGTTTCCACTGAGAGATTTCTTTGCTTTCTAATCAAAAGGTCATTTGTGTCTGCAGCCTGTGGCTGGTCTAGAAAGAACTCTTTTAGCAAACTTCCACCTTTTTGACTTCAGTCACCGAACTTTTACTATATATTTTAGAATATGAAATGAAAATGAATAACATTTTGATGTTTTAAAGTGGAACTGAGATTAAATTAGATGACTGGGGGGAAACCATGTAAATGATATTATTATATAGTAAAAAAACAAAACAAAACACAAAAACATTCATTTAACCTTATTAATCCATAACATTAATCCAATATTTATATGTCCAGAAAAGTCACTGCATGTAGATATTGAATTAGCAGTAATCAGAAATCTCAATAATATCTTCCATGTTGTGTTGCCGTATCTTCCCCTTCCAGAATACTGAGTACTGAAAACACTTGTACAACACAAAAATGATGATGAAAGGATCAGTTGTTTATTGGAGGGTTTCCCGAACAATGTACAACTAGTGCCAGGAGCTCAGGTAGACGGTATAAATCTGTCCTGTCATTTCAATAGGTTTCAAAAAGTAAAGTCACAGAAGGACACGCGCTTTCTTTGACACTTCAATTAAAAATAAATAATGGGATATCGTTCTTTTTTCCAGGGCCTTTAAATCGGGTCAAACCTGAAGAGACGCGTAAACTTCCATTAGAGCCGGGTTTCTGCACATTTAGCCCTGAAATGACGAGGGCCGAATTAGAGCACAGTGTTATATTGCAGGCCTTTTTTTCTGCGTTACTGTTTTGTTATTGGGGCCGAAGGTACTGGCATTTTCAGAGCCCTCGACCGAGGTAATAAATCGAGTCCCGTGCTAATTTTAGACGAAATCCAATCTCAGACAATGTTACAGGCCCTGGGAGACCTGTTAGGCAGACTCGGACTGGCATCGGCACAGTGGAAACACAGGCTGTTAAATGACAGCTTTTTTAAAGTTTTTTTTTTTTTTGGTAAGTTTAACACCTAAACCCACAAAATACCCTTTGTATTTAAAGTCATACTGAAAGGCTTTTATAGCTCTCATTTTGATACTATACCACACTCTTTTTCTCTTCACAAATGTCTGCTGTCTTCACCTTCAGCTTGTAGCCACAGACAGAGTGAGTTACGTCGCCGACTGGTGTGCATCGCTCATGACGTGAATGTGATGAAGCCTAATCAGAGAGGATTTAATGCATGTTTGCTTTCTGGAGCTCTTGGCAGGCCCCAGGCGTTGCCCCATCCATCCAGAGATCCCACTGGCAGCACACCGAGGGTTTGATATTGTTTATTTTAAAACGCAGATAGAGTAGCTCCGCTGCAAAGTGCTTCACAAGCACACAGGGACGCCGTTGTCAAGCCGGGGCCAATCATAAACGCTTCCTGTTGATGAATTCATGCTAATTCCCAGCTCATAATAATCTTTTATAGAGGCAGGCCAAAGAAATCACACCAAACCTCATGCCAGTAATACATCATTCTGAAAGCAGGTCTGCAGATGCAGGTTGAATTTCGAGAGACAGTGAGCTCTGGACAAGGGCTATTTTATGATATGGTGTTTACCAATATGAAAGGCAAAGCAAATAGTGTACTTTTTAGAATTCAGCTGTTGCAGCAAAGTCTCTATGATTTCTTTGCAAGGGTGACTCTGGAACAGCGCAACACTGCCATCTTGTTTGTACTTTGCGCCTGACGAGGAAAACCTGTCCTCTTCTCAGGGCTGTCGGAAAGAGGACATGCAAAAACATGCTGTCTTTGTCTGAAGATTTGCGCATTCACTTGTGATGAACCAAACAGGGAAATAAAAGGGAACAATGACTTGCTTCTTCCAAGCTCTGCTCGTTTGCTAGTTTAGACACAAAGATACAAGCCTATGCTGTCTTCTTTTCCACCCAAGTAGTAGAGACAACATCACAAAGAATTCGACAATGTACAGCAAGCATAGAGCAGATGCCTTGGGGCATATAAGCCTCACACACACACACACACACACACGCACACACACACACGCACACACACACACACACGCACACACACACATGCGCACACACACACACACACACACACACACAACCTGGTGATGCACGACGCGTGTAGTCATTTAATATATGATGTAGAATGAGTGGAATGTCTGCATATTGTATCTCTTTTGTCTTGAACTGATTGATGTACGTCTGTTTTCTCAAACAGAAATACAGGCGTCAAAAAAAACCCCAACAACCCTGTATTCCTTTAAACACGATTTCGTCGAAATACTCTGCGCAAACCACTTCGAAACAGGGTTAGCTGTTCGGTGACAAATGAAAAACAAACAGGTCAGGCTAAAAATCAATATTAATATTGTATCACGTCCGTGGGCGTTTTTCGGACACTCTTAGCACGCCTGTTCTAAAGTGCTACTGCCTGTTATTTCATGCGAGGAGGAGGGAAGGAAAAACAATTCAAGAATATATGGGTTGTGCTCAGAGAGAGCGTCTTTGTGAAATAACAACGAAGGACGGCTGTTCTGGAATCTGATAAGCTAGCGGCGGCCACAGGTTCTAATGCCTCTGAAAATAAACGTGGGTTATTCGGGCCCTCCGATGAATGAATGGGGCCACGGTGTAGGCTAAACCACGGCCACCGCACCAGGATTAAGGACGCAGCCCAATGTCATCAGCTCAGGCGCCAGGGAGTTCAAGTGAGCCAGTGTGTGTGAAGGAGCTACCTGCTGCCTCACTCTTACACGCTCAGCCATTAAAACAAGGCTGTTTTAGAGGCACAATATTATTCGTGTCAGCTGCAGGAAGATTTATGATGACAGGTTTTTCATGAGGCCCAAGAGGACAAGTCATATTTGTGGGCTCCCAGAAGTGAGTCAACACAATGAAGTGATTCGGTGTCTGTGCGTCTTGGGAAAAAAAGAGTTAAACGAAAAAAAAGTGTTAGTGATAGTTACATTTACATTCACAGACGTAACATGATGAAAACTGAACAAAATGCTCGACCATTATTTTTCGAATGACGCAAATGGGTAGTTTGTTTTTTCTGTTTGTTTGTTCGTTTCATCTAAAACCGATGTCTATTTGTGTCCAGCGTTAGACAAGGTGTGGCGCTTCCTGCGCTGGTAACTTTGCAAGAAATGTCTCCTTTTTTTTTTTTTTTTTTTTTTTTTACACCTCTGTGTTAAGTCTGAACCCATGTACGTCAAACTTGTCTAAATAAGCAGGTCTGTCTAGGATCAACTTTCCTCCACACTCATATATGTTTTATCTATCAGGAAATGACCAGCAAAGGTTGATCCTAGATCAGCGTGTTTACTCTCAGACTTCTGATGTACCTGAACCCAGCCCTCACACACTTCTGTGAGGTGCAGTGTTGGGAAAGTACTGGAAATGATGTCATTGCCTTAATGGCTCTAAAAATAGACAGTCTTCTTGAGTCTGTCTGGCCATTCCCACACCCTCACAGCTCACGGTTCCTGCTGCTGGGCTTCCAAAACTATGAGTCACAAACCGACACTTTACATTGTCTGAAAGTTGTCATGTCTTCAGAATATGTACTTTTTTGAAACGTCAGTTGACTACTGACTTAGATCTATATAGTGGGTGGGGGAAAACCCTTCACGGGGTCAAAGTTTAACTTTTTGTTTACTGTACATAGTTCTGAGAACGGTAGGTTTGCCGGAGTTTAAATATGCTTTATTGTTTGCTCATACAGTAGAGTTACTGTGTTTTTTTTTCTGGTTACTCCCAAATGTTAAAACAGAAAAACTGCATTTGAAACCTTCATTCCAGGTCCACTAATAGATGCCTCACCTACGTTTAGTGCAAGCTACTAATGAAAGAAAAGATTCCGAATTGTAAAATAATTAAATTTGCACTGGGAAATGAGTTATCACTCTGATTATCAGCATCATCCATATAAGCCTCTTCACCTGAAGTAAAATCATTTGAACATGAGCCTGATCTTGGGTAATCGCTGATTACATTATGTTTCATTAATAGCTTTATGCAAACATTTAAATCGTTGTTACCTGTACAGAGTGTGTAAGCATTTTTCCCTGTTCTGAAGAAGTGATTGTGCAGAAGCCTCACAAACAACTGGTATCTGATTACAATCTACAGTAAATTCATTTAAAGATCTGTTGCTTTCTCTATGGCATGGAACTATTCAACAACGGCCGAATTGTGAGAACGCACATTTGGCTAACAAGCATTTAGACATCTTTGCACAGACCTTTGTGTTTGTAATAAATATTTTTTTTTTTTATGGAATTTTGATAACATATCTTTATGTTCTTTCAAAGCAGAGATTTCAAAATGTATAACTAGCAGAAACATTAAAAAGGTTCGAAGCAGATTTTTTTTTGTTGCTTTCCAGAATCCAGCCCTGAAGTCATCCATCTGGTTTTCCCAGACAGCCACATAATACTTAACTTAAATATAAAATTCATCTAAAAACTAACTAAGCCTGATCATGAAAATACCCAAACACACAGAGCTTAGTTTTATCCCTAATGTAAACACATCAGGCAGATAATCCCGGTCTTTATGAGTCAATGACAAAGTATAATACAGGCAAAAGTTCAAAGTTATGGACTGAACAAAAGTTTAAATAAGAATACCGATACAGAAGTAGCGAAAATCCCTCACAGGCATCGATAAGTAACATGTCTTAACAAATGACTGACCGCAGTCCTGACATACAGTAATATGAGGACGGTGAAATAGACTCTCCTGCTGAAGGGTGTTTAAATTTATCAGCCCATCAGGAGCAGCGACAAGGCTGAAGGGGAGAATAGGGGAATCTGTCAGTACTGCAGGTATGCACAAGAACCTGCAGGGCGGAGAGAAAGCCGCAGGAAGGAAAACAGGCTGTACCATGCAGGCGCCGCTTATCTGTCCATCCTTAGCAGCAGCGGTGAAAGAGTCTGACAGTTGCTGGGCATCAAGTCAAGTCAGTTTACGACAAGTCAGGACTTCGCAGGTCTCTTAGTGTAGACAAACCCTTTTAGTGAAGTAACTTTAAGATTCCTCCTGATCTGTGTCTGTTCTGTTATTTAAGTAAACAACAGAATTGTTTTCCTTTGCCCACTGTTTCACCTTCTGATTAAGTTCACTACCAAGAACTCTTTTTCTTTTAAAACTGGCCCTAATTAAGGATGTAAACTATGCATGTCCATGGAACATGTAAATTGGAAACAGTCTCAGGACCTCATACCATTCTAATCACACCCTACTACTGTGGTTGTGCTATGACATACTAACCATCCAGCCATCCGTTTTCTACACCGCTTATCCGTTGTGGGTCACAGGGGACACTGGGGCCAATCCAAACTGACTTCAGATGAGAGGCAGGGTAAACCCAGGGCAAGTCATCAATCTAACACAGATACAGACAGCCATGCATGACTATGGGTACTTTAGAGTAGCAGTCGACTGTACACATATATCTTCGGACTGTTGGAGGAAACCAGAGCACCCAGAGGAAACCCACGGAGGCAAGGGAAGAACATGCTGCCTGTGACATATTACAATTTATTAATCAAAATCAGGGGTGTTTCAGAATGTTGAAATAAATTCTACTTACGCTACAGAATCTACCAACAATGCTTACGGTTACTGTACGCCTGCAAGGAGCTTCTGAATCTAGAATTGCGTAGTCCAAGGTGTCAATTGCTACCACAAGAGAAACGCACTACTGACTGGAGCAAAGTTGTCTAGCTTAGCAAGCAGAATCTGAAGCTGAAAGTTTCAAGTTCCTATGTCATCCTAAAATAAGGCTGTTAAGCTTATTTCATCACAAACTAAGTTCAACTTGCATACTAAATACCAATCTATATAATCAGAATAAGTCATCCAGACGTTTGAAATTGGCGTGACAAAAAACTGTTTGACCTGTTGTCACGGGTTCATAAGTTTGAATCTGTGGCCAGAAATCAAGACAGAAAAACTGTTCATGCTGCCCTGAGTTGCAAAGCTTAGCTGCACATGTTTCTTCAATTTGTCCAGCACAGCACTGTGTGTGTGTGTGTGTGTGTGTGTGTGTGTGTGTGTGTGTGTGTGTGTGTGTGTGTGTGTGTGTGTGTGT
>JAQLOM010000008.1:12118709-12130623 GCA_030068315.1 Chrysichthys thysi | reverse complement strand
TATTGTACTCTGCAAAAGAGAAAATTAAACCTGCCTCCAAATTGATTACACTTTCATGGAAATCCAGTTTAAGAAGTGTCGGTATCGGCAAGTACACAAATAAAAATACTCGTACCCGTATTGGTTTGGAAAAAAGTGGTATCAGTGCAACCCTAGTAATATGTCTAATAGACACACTAATGGTACACAATAGGCGTGTCACAAAAGGCAGTGTCACTGTATGAATCTGTATCTCTATCTGTTTCGCTCTGTGTATTCTTATCTGTATATGTATCTATAATAGGATTGAAACCCTGTGATCCCTTCCACTGGAAAAAAAAATGCAGATACATATAATCATTGACAGCACTAGACTAGAGATTTGGGTGGGGCTACTTTTTGAATCCTCTTCATGCACTTCGTATTTTTAATTGTAACTGCCCACACTGTTTTTTAATGAACTGTGTTGGTTGTATTTCCCAAATGAGTAGTCTAATTAAAACCACTGCAACCCTGACCAGGCACATGGCCCTTTGTCTTTTCTTCATATTTGACCGGTCGCATGTGCAACTTTTTGGTGCATTTTTTAAGTGTGACATGAAATTAGTGCAGCTCCTACTCATATGTGTGTGGGGTTTTTTTTTTAACATTCTTTTACTGCATTCTGCATTCATATTAAATGGACATCCTTAATATAATTGGCGATTGTGTGATACACAGTGAAACTTTTACAAATAGAACTGAATCAGTACTACTGATTTAAGCACCAGCTTACAGTGTCACATACAGACAAAGCAACAAGCAAAACAGTCTACTGGACATGAACGGCCTAGCGAAGGGAATCTGGCAAACAGTACCAACCCGTTCCTATGAATGGGTTGCACAGAAAATGTGATGAAAACATTGAGGTATCCAAGAACTCTTCACCTGAGGGGAGCTCATAGACACCCATTTCCTGACTTTCCAGCATGGCATTGAGATGTTCGAGATCACCACCAGCATGCCACGTCAGATCCCTCCCTCTACTGCTTTCACCCTTTGGTTCCCTGCCAAAGCAAATGTTGGATCATAGGCGACCAGCATGCCTGTTTCCATGGCAACTCTATGAGGGGGCACAGGACTGGAGCAGCAGCAAGGAACAAAGGGCATGATTCAGAGCAAGCCCAAGAGTTTTGGATGCAGGTAGAACTTTCTGCTGAACTCGATATCCCAAGTAAAATTTCAGCTACAGGACGTATCACACTCCATTAAGTCCCAGGATATTAACATGTTCTGTCACTTAGGGGAAGCCTGCAGAAACAAAGATACTGTTTGTGAAGGTTGGATAAGTTATTAATGGGGATGGGATATACAGAGGGTTGCGATGTGTAATTACCTTGGTACATTATTGAGAGCCTGGCACCCTTCGGCTGATAATATCTATACACGGAGCACTCAGGACTCACTGTATACGTTGAACACACGAGAATTTTAATAATAACATGTTCTTGCTGCAGGGTTTATAATCCTTTAATTAATGCTGTTTAATAGAAAAAACCCTAAGACTCTTCAGCTTTTGATGCTGTTAAATAGCAAAATATAGTTCAACAAATATGGAAAGTAAAATTGTGGGGGAGGAAAAAAAGGGTACTTTACTGAACATGTATTTGTTTGATTCCAAACTATGAAGTTGCCTAGTTAGGTACTATTTTTTTTTCTCAACTGAAAAACAAGCGCATTCGAAAATAATTTAACGACTGAACCGTGACTGGATAGCCTTTCCCTCCGGTTAAGACTCAGGCTGCGAGCACTAACTGGAAAAGGTCTGGAAAAGTGGGAGCTACCTGATCTATAACTTACCCCATTTGTGCCAAATAAAACCTGAATAAATCAAACCAATATTTCAGTCTGGCCCCGGCTGCAAATAAATCACCAGATTTCCAAAATCAAAACAAAGCCAAGAAACCTTGCCCTGGGACCGGAGGCTGCGTGCTACATCTGATTAAAAAGGATTAAACTGCAGGTTTTCATTTTGGGTTGTGTTCTGTAGGGGCAAGAGCAAAGTTTCACTCCTTTCCATTCAGTAGTTTACCATCCAGTCTCACTCCAAGAAATTCCCGTTCTGATGATCCCCACTATGCCTCATTATATAATTTGATGTAAAATAACTTTTAAATGCTATTATTTTTCCATGTTCCAGTTCTTCAAAATGAGCATTCTACAGTAAGAAGGCTGTGGCATTGTATTTAAAAAATTATTTAACAATACCATGTTCTTGTCCTTTGATCAAAAATTAGCATTAAAAATTTGCCCTTTTAGCCCAGCATTCCCATAAAACAGGGTCAAACTGGTAGAAGATTCCGTATTTACGAATGTCTTTTTCTTTCTGTACCAAAGCCACAAAGGCATTTTAATCATGTTTACTGACTGTGGATAGGATGCACCTCTTTTTTTTTTTTTACTTTAGTTTCCCTGTAACATACACATTAGTGTTTATGGAGCTAAATTTGTTTCCAAAAATAAATAAAGGAAAACACTATAATATATGGAATGCCGCATTGCTTGAGAACGTTTTTATTTGGAGCAAACTCACCTGCGGTAATTCAGATATGCTGAGAGATTTTTTCGTCTTTAAAAACTGGAAGACCGCAGGATTGCGAGATGAGACTAGCTGGAATGGTAGGACGAGTCAAGCCCTATGCTAACTGGTCTATGGGTTTTATGGGTCTACTGGGGGTGGTCCAGGGCTTGGCAGTGATGGAACTGAGGGCGCCTTGCATGCCAGTGGGAGCACACATGGCTATACATATTCATCAGGTGGGTGCGGGCCCACACGAGTGTAATGTTGACTCAGTTACACTATTAATAAACTGCTTCATTGTGGTCAGTGTGGACACACACATAGACCTGCATGCTCCCATGAGATGGCTGGACCTACCTCAGTGGAATCCTAAATATATGACAAAGATCATTAGCATAAAAACTTAGTCATTAGTTTTCCAGTCATGGGACACTTTATTTATTCTTGCCTACTAACACCACAAACTTTAGCTTATTATTTAGCAAGGCATTTTAGTGCATATTAATTAGCAGCTTAGGACGAAGTCAAAGGGATATTATGACGAGAGTGAAGAATGTACTAATAATTGGATTTCTGAAAATTTTGTTTTGTGAAAATTGGTATACAAATAACAAACCCCTTTATTAGAATATTAAAGTCTGAAGTAGGTCCTGAGCGCTTAAGGCTGATTTAAGGCCTGTGTTTTAGGACGCATACATGTACGCAGGATGGCTACAACACGCATTCTGCATTTATTTGCCATGCTGATGGTGCACGTTCCATTGGATTAACAGCAAATGTGCACACGATGCAGTGCCAACATAAATACTTGGGGCAGTATAGCATGATGTAACGATGTCTGCGATAGACGAAACAAATGAGTTGCATTTCAAACCACATACTTATATACTGAGCTAGAAAAACACACCTCAGAAAAAAAAACCTACCAGAAATCTAGCGCGAGCTAAGATTTTTTGCCTTGAGATACAGTTATCACCGTTACAGTAATAATTGACAATTTTAAGTAGACTAGATCGTAACGTGGTCCTCATACTTTACAAAACAATGTTCAGCCACTTCAGCACGAAAAGACAAACTTGTGCTAATGTCAGGCACATAGCCATTAATAAAAACACAACAATTCAACATGATGGGTTGCACAGTGGTTAGCACTGTCACCTTACACAAGAACGTTCTGAGTTTGAACCTGCTAGCCGACTGGGGCCTGTCTGTGCAGTGTTTGCATGTTCTCCCTGTGTTTGCATGGGTTTCCTCTCCAATTTCCTCCTACAGCCCTAGGACATGCAGATTAGGTCGACTGGCTACTCTAAACTGCTCATAGGTGTGATAGTGATTGTGAATGGCCGTTTGTCTCTTAATCCTGTGATAGATGTGCAATCCGCCCAGGGTGTACCCCGCCCCGTCCTGTTATGGCTTTGGCTGCATTAGTTATAACAGCTTTTAATAAGACTTCTTGTGCATTTCTAAAAAAAAAAAAAAAAAAAAAAAAAATTGGCAACATTTGGTATTCCTAAACATTTGACAGGCATTGTAAAGCTGCAGATATTTCAGTCTTTAATACTGAGCTTATTCTGCAGCCAGGTTTGAGCTTTGTAAAGAATCCCAGCGTGAGTTACAATCTGTTGTAATTGGTCACTGGCCTTGGTTGTGATACCATAATTGCACTCATTTTGGTAATAGCAGGGAATAGCTGAATAGCTGTGGCACAGTTTGCAAAAGCACAGGAAATGTTTAACCCTGGTGCAGTTGTCACTTTTTGTTTTTGCCTGTGTGCATGAAAGCACTTCTGTTTTTATTTATTTTTTTATTCTTATTTATTTATTTATTTCCTTACTTTTTTATTTGGAGATGGCTGCCATCATGCTGCCGGCAATATCTGACTTTGTCCACTATGGTGTTTAATGACGTACAGTATGCCCACAGCCCCATGTTATTTTTTAATTAAATAATCTGTGTGTGTGTGTGTGTGTGTGTGTGTGTGTGTGTGTGTGTGTGTGTGTGTGTGTGTGTGTGTGTGTGTGTGTTTCGTAATGAATTGAGTAGTAAGGGAAACAGTCATTTAACTTTATATTAATTCCCCATGCCATGAGGAACTGAAGCTGTTTGTAGGGCAAAAGGAGGTTTTACCCAGTTTTAACATCGTGTTCCTGATAAAGTGTTCCATGAGGGTATATACTGCATACTGGCTTTTGGAGGATGAAATCCAATTATGAGTAGTCTCAGTGACACACACACACACACACACACACACACACACACACACACACACACACACACACACACACACAATTACAGTTCTGAATTAGGGAAGCTTCACTGCATGGTTACGGTTGTCTGTTCAGTGAGTTCTTCAGCATCTTAGATAACTAAAGTCAGCCATAAGATATAAATTTACAGCACATTTATGGCGGTGAAAGTGGTCACCAGCATGAACCTGCTCTTTGCTCACCTGCACCAAAGCCTGCTCTGTCCCTTGTCAATCACCTCATAAAATTGACAGTGCTATGCTATGGCCTGCTAATTGCTCTGCTCTGTACTGACTAATTGCCCATAACTGCTGGGGTTGCCTGCATTATAAACACAGTACCACAGAGACAGATGTTAGCCTTGTGCTGTGCATGCTGGTCGAACATTAAGGTCAGTAGTTTTATTCAATACATCCTCTGTTCTGTAGGAACTTATAATCATGACAGTATAAACTCTGTAACCAAGGCACTAAACAGAGATAAACCCTTAGGAGAAAGATTAAAAATGATCAAAGAGCATAAATGTATTATGAACTTGGCTTTGAAATAAAGTCAAAATCGCGCAATAAGTTGCACAGCATGTAGAAACTAATGCAGCTAAATTGAGTCAGGTTGGTGAAAATAAGCAATGATCGGACAAGTTTGGGGACATATGTTATGTCCACATGAATACATTTTAGTTTTAAAATGCAGCATTTTTGCTTTATGTATACCTGGCCTCCATACTTTCTCTGATTTGTCCATTTTTGGGGTTTGTTTTTGAGCAAAAACAAGGATGAAGGAAAACGGAGACACAGACAATCACAATAACAATCACTTCCTGATTGGGTCTTATTACATTACATTGCCATCATTTGGCAGACGCCCTTATCCAGAGCGACTTACATTTTTATCTCATTTATACAACTAAGCAGTTGAGGTTAAGGGCCTTGCTCAAGGGCCCAACAGTGGTAGCTTAGCAGTTTGGATTTGAACTCCCAACCTTACGATCAGTAGGCCAATGTCTTAACCCTTTGAGCTACCCCCTTATCACACATGACATATCCTTCCCGGATTCGTCACGTTCCTATCACGCAACGCATTTCTGTAAAAATCAAACAGCAGCATGGATACCGAATTGCATGTGTCGCTGGCCTTGCTGTGTTCACTAGCAGCTGTTTTATAAGGCTACGACTGCCTACATGCGCAGGAGGCGAGCTATTATTCAAGCAAAAAGCAACTAGGCGACCAACTGCAGAGTAGACAACCTGCTTCCTGTTTATCCTGGCACACGCATGCTCAGTGTACATGAATGGTGATGTGATATGTGTTTTCAGGCATGTTAGGATGGATGGAGATTATTTCTGATACGGAGCTAACAGGCTTATCTGGACAGAGGCTGTTTTCTTTTTAAAATGCAGTTTTAAAACTAAAGTGTATTAATGTGGACATAAAAAAAGGCAGTAAGAGCAAAAGAAAAGCACATGAACCTGTTGCCATGGAAGCTGCAACACACAGTGAGAAGTGTGAAATTGTAATTGAGGGCATATGCCTCTCTGCTTAAACCACAAACTAGAGGAGAACTATGACTCCATGATCTTCTGTCTTCTCGGAGCAATTTGAGGAGGTCGCAAGCTCTGTGAACACAGACAAATTAATCTGACATTTAATGCACTGTAGGTTATAAATAATTGGTCCTTAGACCACGGGCATTCTGTGGCAATAAAAAAATATGAAAATGTATGAAAAAATGGCACAAAAGGAACATCTCTGTGGTTGCTAGTGTTTCTAGTCATAGCTTTCTCTGTGGTATCTCCTCCGAGTTATGCCAGATTTAGTTTGAAACCTGAGAAATAACATCCCAATGCCTTTACACTGGGTGTCTCCAGAGGCTTGGCTGTCTACGGAGGAAACTAAAAAGAAATACAACCCCCTCAGCCTGGATTTTGCATTTTGCACAGTCATAAAGAATCTCTCTATGACTGTCATCTTTTATAGCATGTGTGCCTTTAATAGACATTTTTTCATGTTGCAGGAATAAATCAGCACTTCATTATTTGAGATGTGCCTAGCAACAGAAATCAAACATGGGCAGAATCCTTGAACTAATGAAATTAGTCGAAATGTGTGTTTAAGATGGTTTTGGCCTTCTCAGATCACTGGATCTGCTGATTCAGTATTGAGAAATTGCATAAAACTGCATCTTTTGCTATGTATGTGAGGCCATGGCTAGTAAATAACAGTACTGACCAGTTACAAAGTGACAGTCCTGATGAAAGTGACACTAATTCATTTTTCAGGAGGATTTTTAAAAGAAAAAAAGAAAAAAAAAAAGGTTGACATGGCAAAACTTAATTTAATTGAGTCTTTCATTAATCACTGTTATCATGGAAAAATCATTGGTTTAAACCGACTTGAGATCCTCAAGGTTTGTGCCACAAATGGTTAATCAGGACTGGAAATATTGCTTCCCACAGATACATTCCAGGCTCCGTAAAGAAGCCCATTACAGGACCAACCAAGAGGAATTCAAAGAGCCTTTTCATCCCTGACAGAATGAATCAAACGTGTGGAGAAAAATGTTAAGAAAGCTGCTGACATAAAATCAGCTAGAAAAAATATTTAGACATGCACATTCAACCCAAGCACATCAAGTACTGTAAATACAAGATCCTACACATATCTGTAACAGGAGGGGGCAATGTGACAGATCAGCCACCACCTCACACAAACCTGATGGATTAGTGCTGATTAGGCATAAGAGCTATAGGTTGGCTGTATGAGGGAAAGTGTCTGTGAAAGGCATCTAGCTCATGTAATGTAGCTAATGTTTCGTATGAGTAAGTCAAAGCCACTGAAGTAGTGCAATTCAGTGTAATCCTAAGGAAAACTCACCACTCATCTTAAGGTTCACATCAGAACAGATCTTGTCTCAAAAACTGCCAGGTGCCATCTTTGCTAACAGTATTGTAAAGCTAGTTAGCACCACCTGGTGCCTTTATTAGCATTTGGAGTAAGTCAACCTTGTTTACCTCAGTGTAGTCCACTCACCCAGCGCTCCATTTGGTTACTTTCCTCGCCTTCGTTTAAGTTGATTGGTTGATGAAACACATTCCCATGTGGTTTTTACAGTGAACCACAACTGTTGTTAAAGCGAGAAATAGCATGTGCCTAGCTCAGTCCTAGTCCTATGGCCTTAAAAAAGAATGGAACAGTGGACAAGATGAAACCACTTGTGAACCAAATACTACTGGTGTACGTTCTGCATGTGGTCCAACAGAGAGTGGCTCATTTCCTGCTAGACTATATAAAATGCAGAGGTACGCCACAGTGTAATTCTAAGCCACAAGCTCTTGCTACGCGACTGTCATTAAAAACAAAATTCTCAATACTATTACCTAAACACTCCTTTTCTGCCTTGAAAAGACGGAATTACTGAACTTCATATTCGTTCACGAAAATATATGACATGTCTAAAAGTAAATAATATAAAGGTTTATGAAACACTAAGTGGAGGGGGGAAAGCAAATGGCACTAAATTGAAAACAGCACTTTCTACTGAGAAGTTATTAAAATGTTTTTCAACTGAAATTGTAGTTGTAGTATGTTCATCTATCCAGACTTATTAACCTTAATATTAGATATTTCTGGCTTAACCTTGGCCATATGTTGAAAGTAGAACATGAATTGCGTGCTGTTATTGCTCTTAAGAGATAAAAACCCAGCAGCTGGGAATACTGCTGATCTATAGATCTGCAACTGTATATGCATGTAGTTTTTCAGAGTTTTATATCATGTCAATACATAGTCCGCTCAGTATTCATTAAATGGCAAAATAACATTTTAAGGTCTTCGAGGTCATCTTCATACTGAATCTGCTATATCTAATTTTGTTTGGTCTGCTTCACTCAGAAAGGCACATATATTTAAAACAGAAGTCCACTTTTATTGTTACAGTGGAGCTGTATATAGTTTCTACGGCCCATAAAGGTAAATCAGCATGTTTTTGGAGGGGCCAATTATAAGTTATGCCTGCACTTTTGGCAAAGCTACAGCTCTCCTAGGATTCATTGCACTCCACTTCAGACAACATCTTTCACTGATGATGCAACTGCCTCAGGGTCTCAGCCAACTTGAAAATATTGCATTAAAATGTTCCTACGTGTATAAAGATAAAGATAAATCTACGCAGACATTCACACCCTGTATGTCAATATAGAGCAATACAATACAAAGCCGGCTTAAATCAGTGCAGACCCTTGCACTGATGGTTTCTAGTTTTGTCACTCAACTGTTACCCTGGAGCACCCCTGAGGTCATGTTCGACCCTAACTTTTATTTCACCCTATTTATATTCAACCCACTCACTGGTTGGTGGACATTAGTGGACATCCAAGATAACCAATAGTAAAGGGTTAATAAATAAAAAACACGTCTTTGTGTTCACTGAGTCTGTATCATTATTTTAGCCAATGGAGATATTGTTCCTCTTATGATAAGGTGGTCTGGGTCTTCCTGGGTCAACCCAACAGCCATTTCATGAATGGCACTGAACTGAAGATGACTGAAGATACTTGGATGACCCTATTTATGCATACATACCACAAATACCACAGATACACAAAAAATTGCTTTAAGATGGCTTTAGTGTAATTAATTCATTTTACTCAAACTACTGAAACGGTGCAGCCTGCATGAAAATCTTATTTGAATCCCCAACACAGACCTTATAAACATTACGAAAACCATGCATCTAAATAGTGTCTGATAGGTGTTTGTGTACTTACTGTTTTAATGGGATGAAAGCTTAATTAATGCTCATCTGACAGCAGCCTTTTTACACAGTAAGGGGCGGAACCTTATAACCACCAGCCAATCAGGAAATTGAGAATGGATATGACTGATATCTCAAACTTTAACATGTCAGTGCCAGTCAGAGCCGCTGAGAGCCTGGGTAGGTGTTTTTTGATGCAGTTGTGTTGTGTCAAGGTGGTGTTGCTATACATATAATTCTATTCCACAAGTGAAGTAATCCATATTATGTCAAGAACCGCTCAACTAAGAGAAACAGTCCACCATTACTTTAAGACATGACATGTTTTAAGTATTAAACATAAAAAAAAACATTAATTAGAAGGTTTTGATTGGTACTCTGTATATGTGTGTGTGTGTGTGTGTGTGTGTGTGTGTGTGTGTGTGTGTGTGTGTGTGTGTGTGTGCATACATACATGTACTGATTTATTCCCTGACCACTGCACAAAAGTTATTTCATGTAAGTGTAGGGTATCAAAAGTAACATGTACACACTCTCACCGGGGCACTATTTGTGAAAGTTTTATTCAGGTTGTTTTTTATAGGCTTGACAGGAGGTTTGTCTGGACTGCAGTGGCTCTTGGAAAAGTGCGTATGAGTGGTGTTTGCCATGACGTGAATCATCAGTTTGTTGGTTTCAAATTACTGAATAAGGATTAAGCTGGAAATTGAGCCTTGTGTGTATTCCCTAAATGTATTTCTCAACCTGAGGCTTTGTGTGCGTGTGTGTGCGTGTGCGTGTGTGTGTGTGTGTGTGTTTATGACGCAGGTTTTTATTTACTATTCTGTAATTTTGTTTAGCAATCCACTAAAGGCTTATTATATTTCGATAGTTTTCCACAAGTTATACGGCCTTCCCCAGCGTTTGTAATCCAAAATGAGTTTATAGTCACAGAGAGCAAAGCTTTAGTAATCGCACACAATCTTGTGTAATCACAAATAACTTAAATCCACATGCGCTCATTAAAACTCTCTCTGATATGACTGAAACACTACTCTCCAACACTTCAAAATGTTCATCTGAGCTATTAGTGAGCAGCACATTTAGAGAAATTATGTGTGGTTGGCCACACAGAATTAATTTGCTTCAGGGACAATTTCCTTTAAGAAAAGGCAAAGAAAGGCCAGCATTCTGATAGCAAATAATGGAAAACACCGCAGCCGCTACATTAGTGATGTAGGGGAGCGGGGTCAGTTCAGCATTCTGGAGTAAATAAGAGGTCTTATCTGGTAGAGCAATTTTTAACTGTGACTGATTAGATGCAGTAAATTTCATTTATCATGATGGTTGCTAAACACCACGATCAGCAGAATATAAAAACGCTCTTATGTGGTTTCGCAATTAGAATGCAGCTTGACGATTTAAAACAGTGACGTCATGGGTAATATGCTTCATTTGGCTTTGGGACCAAACACAGATGAAGAACTTAGTGTGTGTATATTAACAGATCTTTAAAAGTGGCCATGGTAGCTGTGTTAACCTTTTTACAGCCTTGCTTGGTGGTTTTGTTTTCGTCTGGTTTCTTTGGTTATATGGGTCGCCAGGAATCAACTTGTTAATATAACTCCTCTGGCCATAAGGCATAGTTCGAGCAATATAAAATCTTGCTAGTGCTTCGCCACCCTTCGTAGCTTCTACTGATTCTCTTGTCTTGCCAGGACTTACTGTAAAGACCAAAGTGGGTTTTTTAGACCATTGTGGGTAAATTGTGAGGAACAGTGTGAAAGCCCAGTTTTAGCATGTGGTTTTAAAATACCTCCAGCACACCATGTTTTTGGAATCACTTCCAGCTGCTTCTCAGCCACTAATGGCACCTTGGGCCCACTCTGCTGTTTCAACACAGGCCAACTCTCCCTGCAACCCCCCACACCACTCCCCATCACCCCCAAACCCCAACTTCTGTTACAGCTCGGCCAGGATTATAACTACTGTGTAAAAAATGGCTTGGATTCGCAAAGAGTTGTCCTGTAAGGAAAGCAGACCTGTATCGGTGCAGAGTGTATCAGGGCGGAAGATAAACAGCATGATGGGATGCAGGGGAGTTTTCTGTCAGCAGTGTTTGTTTCAAACAGGTAACCTCTATTGAACACTATTTGTACTTTGTGCAGTTTTTACTCTCGTTTGGTTTTATAACACAGGAATCACTTAACATGCAGCTTGTTCGAAACAGAAGTGGCGTACTTGCGTCGTCGTCGTCTTCTGCCGCTTAATCCTGTTCAGGGTCATGGAGGGAAGCTGGCACCAATCCCAGCTGACATCGGGCGAGAGGCGGGACACACCCTGGGCGGGTCGCCAATCCACTGCAGGGCGACACACAGAGACAGACAACCATTCACA
>JAQLOM010000008.1:12075471-12093656 GCA_030068315.1 Chrysichthys thysi | reverse complement strand
TATTTATTTTTTTTTTTTTTTTTTTTTTTTTTTTTTTTGCTAATTTATAATGCATCCATAACAAATGGTAAAATTATATTTTACATACTGGACACGGGCAATCATGGTTTTGCTCCTTTCTCCATAGTGCTGGATACTCTCCTCTGAGCAGACCAACTCAATTGGGATTTGTAATTTCTTCACCTGTCGCAGCCAAGTCACACACTTTGTAAAAGCATCCAGGCCTTGGGGCTCCAGATATTCAACAGAAGCCATGGCAGCATACACATCTAGCACCTGAGGAAGATACAGATTGAACAATGTGAAATAGCGGGTACATTCTTTACAGCCCCTTACCCACCAACAGGAAGTAGCCCATGCATACATTATCAAACTGAAACCATCCTGCAAATCAGCTACAGCTTACCATTTCCATGCCCTCTCTGGACTGTGCATTACCCAGGAGCACCTGAGCAATCTGGGGCTCAATGGTGATCATTCTGGAAAAGTTCTGCAGGCGGTTCTTAAACTCATGGTAGGCAGCATGGATCCAGGGTAAAGAGGTCCGATCATTTTGTAATGCCTCGTGACGACTTCTCAATTCATTAACACAACATGACAGAGCTTCTGCTAGGAGCTGAGTAGTAGACATGCATACACAAACATTTCTATGTAACTGTATTATTTTAAAAAGTGAATAAAATGTATATGTTAATAAATGTTTTTAGATGTGCACCTGTAGTTCAAACTCTGTAGTTATGTTTGTTGTCAAAGAGACAAAATCCTGAAGATATCTGTGGAAAAACTCCACCTGCATTTCTTGGTCAGCTTCTGCAATATAGCGGCCCAGTGGAGTCTTCCAAAAGAACTCCTCAAACTGCTTCAGGTTGTGGCCTTTCAATAAAAAAGGCAAAGAAAATTACAATGGAAATTGCACTTATCATTTATTTATGTACTGTATACCAACAAAATTGTACAATGCAATTAGGAGGTCTGGTACCAGTAGATAATCTAGAAATATTCAGCATATTTATATTGCAAAACAGCCAGCAACTCGCCAGAAACAATGAACAAATTATTGCTGAAAAAAATTAAAATAAATAACACCAGTATAATGAATCAACAGCCTGAAGAATTAACGATCTACTTCCCAACTGGAAAGAAACTAAATAACTGTTTTTAATCTAACAGAAAATATCCATCATGCAGCTACACACCCCAAATAAATAGTTAAAATTGGGAAAAGCTAGTGAAAAATTTAAAGTTCACCATCATAATTTTATTCCATACATTTGTAAACTGCCACACATGGGCTTGCTCTTAAAACATTGACTGGATTTCTAAACCAGTGGTATGCATATCCATACTGCAAATGTACACTTGCACCGTTACCCTCCATTACCTTCTCTGTGCAGAGCATGTACCCAGAGTTCCTCTAAACGATCTTTGATTATCCAGCTAAATGGCATGATGCACCCTGTAGTCCTATGAACTACAATACAATTCTGGACAAGAATTGTCTTTGTCGCTGAGCTGGAACACACATAGACAGTGGAAAATATATACAAAAATATCTTCCTGCAGAGGCAAATCAATACAGTGATGTACATATGAGGTACTTACTTAGAATCCACTCTTGTGTATGGAACATTTAAAAACTTGTCATTTCCAAAGATGTCCAGCCACAGTTTTTTCACTGATTCACCCGAGTTTCTATCTAACAAGATGTCAAGATTGTGGTCACGGTCAATAACTGAGATAAGCTGTGCCAGGAATGGAATAACTGCAGCTTGAACCCGCTTCCATAAGGTATTTCTGAAAATTTAATAACAGTATAAATGAACACCTGTTAAAAATATATACAGTGGAAGCTTGGATTGCAAGTAACTTGGTCTGCGAGTGTTTCGCAAGATGAGCAAAAATAAACTATGACTTGGTTAACGAGCGAGGTTTTGCAATACGAGTAGTATTCGTCTGCTGAGCCTCACGTGATCACAACTTCTCTCTCTCACTCACTGCAGGATTGTGGTTTCCACGCCAACATATGCTGTGTGCTCACTAATCTGTTTAATATCCATCAATGCAATGCAATGTCGCATATTCAATGCAATGTCGCATATTCTGTGAAATCCTCAAAAGGAGTCAAAAGCAGCCATCATTGGATAGTTTCCTTGTTAAAGTCGCATGAAAAGAAAAAGATTCCAGAGAGCTGAGAGACTGCAGTGATTCTGTGAATTGTAGTGAAAGTAACACTCAATAATCCTCCTGCTCTCTGTCATGGATCTGCCTGCGCGGAGTGCGCGTGCAGCACACCCGTTTCGGGCACTCCCAATAGCGGTGCATGCCGGAGGAAGCACGCCATGCTCGCGTGTCACGTGGGTTACTACAGGTGTTCTGCATTAGCACTAATCATATAGTCTCATGAACGCTAAGTTTGCGAAGCATTAGTTTGCATTTCCCCGCACAATTGCCAAGCCACATTGTAGTGTTTACCTTGCTCATGTTTTGACTCGTTTGTACTCCAGTTTCCGTGTTTCTGTTGTAACCTTTGATATTCCTGTTTCTGAGACTCTCTCGGCTCTCTCACACCAGCCACGATTCTTTTTACAAAGCTAAAGCGTAGGTTATTTTGTTTTGTGTGTTTTTTATTAATCAATTTTATATTAATATTTGTGGGTTGTGAGGGTATGAATTGTCTGAGTTTCTATTATATTTATGATATTTTAACATTGTTTTGCTGTCCATTAGCGATTTGTCCCTCATTAGTGATTTTATCTTGGAAAAGTCACACCAATGTTTAGCCTTATTTTCTGCCACGGGGTTCTCTGGTTTTCAGTGGCCTTGTTTTCCTTCAGGCTTTTGCTTCTTTGAAGAGGATTCATGCTCCCTTACAGTTTCTTGCATTTAACAATAAATATGATCCTCCATTTTTACAAAGTTTGGGTTCTCAAATTTTCTAGCCAGCACAAGAAAACACGGATTCCTTTTCGTAATTCTTCTTGGTCATTCTTCTGCTGCTTTCATTCTTTCTGGATTCCCGCTGCGGCTTGTAAAACCACAAGACACAGAAGGCACACTCTAGAGGTTTGTCCAATCTGGACTAATTTAAGAACATGGTGGCCCATTGCAATTACACGTAATTATACACTAATGAAAATATACTTTTGAATGTTATGTTCCATTTTTGCAAATAGATTCCACTACCCAGTCCCAAATATCCTTACATTGTGTACCTTTAACTCCGTGATAATGGGAAGAAATATTTTATTTAATACAGTTTTGCTGGTGGTCAACTATCTGTGACTCACAAATACAGAAATATTAAAAGCTTGGAAAAGGCCATAAATAACTGTTAAGGCAAAGACAACATAAGTCAGAGTTATGCAATTACTTAACTAACTTTACATTTTCTTATTGTTAGCCTACCTGAATGTCCCACCCTCTTGTAGGGAATCAATATTGGATGCTTCTTTGAATACCCAGTTCTTTGCTGAGAGTGTGTGTTCATCATGGTTCATCAACAGAGAATGAAGACGGCACTTTAAGGTTTTCAAAAATGTAGCTGTTGATTATGAAAGCAAAATATTCAATGATTAACAAAACATTAGATTTTATTCACAATCAGAGAAGAAAAATTATGTTCACACCTTGAAGTTCCTCACTGTCAGAGAGGAGAGTTAACAGAATTTCTACTCTTCTAGTGCTGCGACAACCTGCACCCCCCTGGTCCCTCAGCATGCCCACCGCGCTCTGAACGCAGCTACGCACCAGGGCCGTGGTATCTAGAACATTCTCCCAGCTCTTGAGAGACCACAAAGGAAATATGGTTAAATTGACTCTTTCAGTCAACATTAGTCCACATGTCTACACCGTAAGAAAAAACTAACAATGTTCTTTTTAATATTAGAATTTATTACAATAACCTCTTGCTCCATTTTCTCAGCTTCTTCTTCTCCATAAAGGTCCTCTGTCTCCATAGCTGTTGACAGACAAACATGGATTTTGCACAATTAGTCAAATACCTGCTGAAAGTCTGTATGCATTTAAAAAAAAAAGAGTACATGTAGGTGTAATTTTGGTTACCCTCAGGCTGATCTTTTTTTTCTTCAAACAGCTGACTGATGGTAAGACACTGCAAGGCTTTAATATCAGAGATGATATCTTTGGATCTTCTAAGGTCATCGATGTGGACTGATTTCCAGGGACCTTAAGAGAAACGTACAACAGAAAATTCTTAAAGTTATCCAAACCCCTATATACACAATTCTACACCCCCCTTTCCCCCCATGTGCTTCTTGACTATCTCATTAAAAACATGGGTTTAAATGTGCAACTGCTAAAAAGGAAAAACAAATTTGGTCAGCCTTCAATTTCAATATACACAATATGGACAAAATTATGTGGCCACCAAACACATATGTGCTTATTAAGAAGATATTTTTTTGTAGAGCACTTTTCAATGTACTCAGTCACTTTACATAATAAAAAAAAAAAGCTCACACATTAAATGCAGGGCTCAAAAGGTGTGTTTTGTGTAATGATTTGATTTGCGTAGATCTGAGTTTGGGGAGCTCCAGAGAGAGGGGACAGCTATGGACAATGCTCAGTCAGCCCAGGTCTGAGGTGACATGGTTGCAGGAGTGAGTGAGCAAGTGTACAGCATATTTCTGAAGGTATTGAAGTTGATTTAGAACTAGATTTAACACTAGATGGTGTAACATAAAAGAATACTGTTGCAGTGATCAATTTTTGATACTATGAAAGCATTAATCAAAGTTTCAGCAGCAGACCAGAAGAGTGATGGATGGACAGAAACTGCATTTTTATGTAGAAAAAAAGCAGTTCTAGTGACTTGACTCTCATGGCATTTGAAGGACAGTTTAGGGTCAAAATTGACCCCAAGGTTGCAGATGTTTGGGGAGGGAAACAGTGGATTTATTGATGGCGAGGCAGAAGTTGTAGATGGTTTTGGTAATGGATTTAAGACAGATGTTAATCATGTCTGATCTACCAGTTTAGTTTGGGCATGTTGACTTGAATCCAGGATTTAATTTCAGTGATGCAGTTGGCCAGAGTAGTACAAGTTGCTTTAGCGTTGTATTTGTTGGAGATGTAAAGCTGGACATCTTCAGATTAATAGTGAAAGAGGATACTATGACAATGTACAATGTTGCCAATGTGGAGCATGTAATGATTGAATAGAAGAGGACCAATCACTGAACCCAGGGGGACACCTTGCCTTGAGACAGGGAAGCAATGGAGGAGGGGAGTTATTGATGTCTATTTTGAGATATGCCATTAGCCAGGAGAGGGCAGTACCAGTGATCTTGAGGGAGGATTAAAGGTGGGAGAGAAGAATGATATTTTTGATGATGTTAAAAGCTAGTGAGATCAGTGATTATGAGGATACTGTGGTGACCAGAACCTGTGGGAGGTCACTGATGTCTCTGAAGACTAATTCTGTGCTATGTGAGAAGAAACTGGACTGAAATGGTTTGAACATGTCTTTGCAGATAAGGTGGGTTTTGATTTGGAAAGCAAAAGTTCTATATTTTTGAAGGAAAGAGCAGCTTAGAGATGGGCCAGAGATTGTTCTTGATATCAGCGTTCAACCAGACTTGAAGGAGGAGTTGATTTTTGTGATGAGTGAAGAAATAACTAGGAGACATTCCTTGACAAGTTTAGATGGGATAGGATCCATAACACAAGTGGAGTTTCTCATTCCTACCATAAGGTTGGATAGCTCCATTGGAGACAGGGGCAGAATGAGAAAAGGGGGAGACAGGTGGGGAGGTGATGGGTATAGCTTTCAGCAGATGGGCTCAATTTTTGTTTGAAATAAATGAAAGGAAAGAGATGCAATCATTAACTGGTTGTTGAACATCCCAGATTTAGTCCCCCCTTGGCTGCAATGACAGACTTCACTGCTCAGGGAAGGTTTTCCACAATATTTTGGAGCATGGATTTGGTGATTAGTGCCCATTCAGGCATAAGAACATTAGTCAGCATTGGGCACTGATCTTGGACAAGAAGGCCTTGCATGCAGTTGGTGCTTTAATTCATTCGAAAGGTGATCAGTGGGGCCTAGGGTGGAAAACAATAATTTGTCAAACCAACCGTGGCAAACCATGTCATTATAAACTTCACTTTGTGCACAGGGGCACTGCCATGCTGAAACAGGTTTGGGCTAGGCCCATTAGTTATTAGTTCAGGGAACTCTATGGGAACTCTACTCTCACCTATGGCTGAGACAGTCAGTTACTCACACAGTTTTAACCATATAGTGTGTCTAGTTTAAAATTTGTTACATCATCAAAACCTTTGTCTCACCTCCATGAAATCCAACATAAGAAGTTCCACCCTCCACTCTTGGTAGCTTGGTAATGAAGTAGACAAACACCTTACTGTCTTGATCCTTCCTGAATTTGTTGATTTCACCAATGGAGGAGTACCTAAAAATACATTAAATGTTAAGAGTGATTGCATGAAGTTCCACTTTGGCAAGAGAAATTATGCCAGATGAAAAACTTACTTTGCTGATGCAATGAGGTTGGAGCTTTGTAAGGCTTCATCAAAATCTGTCTGAATAATTAATATCTTGTTCCCAGAGGTACTATCTAAAAAGTTCCTGGGATGACAGAAATGGTATTGATTAAGGAGTGGTGGGGGTACAGTGCCATATTTTTCAATCATTATGCAATATTCATGCATACCTGATTTTCTTTAGGAAGGAATGCTCAGTGTCAAACTGTTGCAATGCAAGTAGCTCAATGTTTGGAACCACTTCCTGTAGCTGCCCAATGTCTGCTACTGTTAGAAGTCTGGAGAAGGTGGTCACCTGCAGGATTTCAGAACAATCAGAAATTATCTATGAAAGGCAAAATTTCGTATTCTTCTTCTTCTCCATCTCCTTCTAATTATATCATTAATTTCAATTACTTAAGAGTCAAAATGGTATTTACAAACATTTTAATATTAATTAGCTTATATTTTTATTGCCGCAGAGTGATGCATCATTATATCATAACCATGGCATTTTCTTAAGCAAACCTCAAATATATCAGGTTTTGTTTTTATTTATTTACCTACAGCAATGTTTCCTTGTTAATATTAAGTGTAACTGTATATTTTCAACTCTTCTATGAAGAGAATTAATTCATCAATGTTAATAAAATTAAAAATACCTTTTTGCTTATTTCAATAGGCTTGAAATGGACCTTGTGTCAATATTATGGAATTCAAACAATAACATAACAGAGTTCTTCATTATGAATTTTATGCTTTAAATGTAGCCACAGGTTATACTATAAATAATATTATAATTTAATGAAAATTACAAATGATTATGATTAAAGTGTATAAAGAATACTTTTAATAGTCAATATTGGCAGCTTGAACTGAATTTTGATATGGAGATCTGGGGAAGAATTAAAACATTAAAAGAGTGTACTTATTTTTCCCCTATCACTATAAGTTGTGTGTATGTGTCCATAACCATTAAAGTAGGGATTGAACACTGAAAAGTGGAGGTACTTCGGTTTTAAACATTATCCAATTTAAAGGTTTTTGCAAAATGTGATGCTTTTGATGTAGGAGCATTTATAATAGGAATACATTTTTTATACTAAAGTAAATACATAATGAGAAATATTTGTTTAATGCACACATCTGACTCCATTATTCCACCATCTAAGTATGCAGTATTTACAAATTGCAGTTTTACTTCTAATGTTTAAAAGGCTAATTAATATTTAATTCCATTTCAGTACCTGATGGTAATATTAGTTATGATATAGATACAGTTGTGCTCATAAAATTTACATACCCTGGCAGAACTTGTGAAATATTGGCTATTTTTATTAAATATGATGGACCATGCCCAAAATTTTGTCATTCATTCAGAGTTAGTGGTCGAGTGAAGCCACTTATTTTTTTTTTTTTTATTGTAATTACAAGTGGAAGCAACCAAGTGGCTTTCATCAAAAGTTTACATACCACTGAAGTTTTCACTTGTTAATATACACACAAATTAACACACACAGGTCAGATAGATATTAAAGGTAAGTGTCCACACCTGTGGCTTGTGGGCTTGTAATTAATGTCTGTGTATTAAAAGTCCGTGAGATTCTGGGCGCTTGACAGTCACCTGCACATTTCGGCCATGGGGAAAGCAAAATAACTGTCAAAGGACCTGAGAGAGAAGGTTGTTCAACTTTATAAAACAGGAAAGGGATATAAAAAGATATCCAAAGAATTGAGAATGCCAATCAGCATTGTTCAAACTCTCATAAAGAAGTGAAAATTGAGGGGTTATGTTGACACCAAGCCACAGTCAGGTACAGCAACAAAAATTTCAGCGAGAAATGCCAGGAGAATTGTTTGGGACGCAAAGAAAAAGCCACAAATAACTTCAGCTGACATCCAGGCTACTCTACAGAAAAGTGGTGTGGATGTTTCAATATTTAAGGAGGCACTTGAACAATGGGCTGCATGGTCCAGCTGCCAATAGAAAGCCATTACTGCTTAAATGTCACAAAATAGGCCGCATGAAATATACAAAACTGCACCTAGACCAGCATCAGAACTTCTGGAAAAAAGTCATTTGGAGTTTTGAGACCAAAATTGAACTTTATGGTCACAACCATAGATGCAGATGTTTGGAGAAGAGCCAACAAGGTTATGATGAAAAGTACACCATCCCTACTATGAAGCATGGAGGGGAATCTCTGATGTTTGGGGTGTTTGTGAGCTGCAGTGGCACAGGGAATTTGGTCAGAGTTGATGGCAAGATGAATGCAGCATGTTATCAGAGAATACTGGAAGACAATTTGAACTCATCAGCCCAGAAGCTACGCATGGGATGCACTTGGACTTTCCGACATGACAAAGATCCCAACTGTATATTTGTTCATATCACACCTGTACATTTGTACATATCACATCTATATATATTGTACATTTTGTTCATACTGCACAAGAACATCTGTACCACATCTACATCTATATCTTTTGCATATCTATTAACTTAATCCCACTTCTTTTCATTGCTATTATACAGTATATAACTGCTCTTATCTGTACATACTGTATACTATACATAATGCACATTCTGCTCTTGCACTTCTGATTAGATGCTAAACCACATTTTGTTACCTGTATTTATACATGTGTAATAAAGTTGAATCTAATCCAATCTAATCTAATCCTAAACACAAGGCCAAAAATGACCCATCATTGGCTACAGCAGAAAACAGTAAAGTTTCTGGAGTGGCCATAACATTCTCCTGACCTCAATATCATTCAGCCACTTTGTGGAGATCTCAAACGTACAGTTCACGCAAGACAGGACAGGAATTTACAGGAACTGGGGGCTTTTTGCCAAGAAGAATGGGCAGCTTTACCATCTGAGAAAATTAAGTCCCTCATCCACAACGATCACAAAAGACTACAAGCAGTTATTGATGCTAAAGGGGGAATATTAAGTACTGAGAACTAAGGGTATGCAAACTTTTGAACAGGGACCATCTCAGCATTTTCTAAATTATGTTTTCTTTAATGATTGGGTTATTTTGAGATGTCTCATGGTGTAATTTGAATCCCAGTAAAAATAAGAGATGCGTTTTGCCTGATTACTCACGTTTTCCTTACAGAATGGTACACATTTTACAGAAAGTTCCAGGGTATGCAAATTTATGAGCACAGCTGTATATAGAGATTTGTGTAGCTTATTCATTTTTTTTAAAATCAGAAATAAATAAAATATGTGAAAAATGTATAGAATTTAATAGGTATACCCATGTAAAAATCTGAGTATTACAGTGGTACCTTAGTATTTGATGCTAACTGGTTCCAGAGGTGACGATGAATACTAATTTGATCGAATACCAAGTCATTGTCCCCATAAGAAATAATGAACATCAAAATAATTGGTTCCCTGCCTCCCAACATTCCCTGTATTTTACCCTATTTTTTGGACATGTCACTCATAATTGACAATCCTATTAAACATAAACTAACCATATTAAAAACATTGTTGAGATCAAGTTGAGATCGTAGCTCTTGGAATTTTATATTCTTTGGCAAGATCAGTCACACGTAGACAAATTTCATATTTAGCCACAATTTCTTTTTGAACCTCAATGGTTGTTCTCCCTGCCTTTCTCTTGGTACCAGTGCTGCCTGAACTACCTTTCTGGCTGGACATGGTAACTTTATTTAACTGTGAAACAGTAAACAAAAAATATGTGGGGGTTATGGAGCAGTCATTCACAGATAATGCTTACACTATGCATGCAATGCTCTGTCTGATTCGGCTTTGTTTACGCCGGGTGTATAGCGTATGAAATGGTGGCGTGATTTAAAAAAGTCATTTTTAACAGTAAAAATCACTGAAATACTTTACAAAACTGAGTCTTTTTGGGAGAAAATCACATTAAATTAACATTTGGTTCAAATTTTCGTCGAAATATTGATATTTGTTGAAATCCGTGGAAATACAGACATGAAAATGTTTGTCGAGTCAAATACCGCACAGATGTCGATTTCTGAGGTAAAAAATTCTGAAGAAATTGTGTCGAATACCAATTTCATCAAATACTGAGGACATCGAATACCAAGGTACCACTGCATATGAGTTACTGCAAAATTTTTCAAGAGGAAACCTTGATGCATTCACACAAAATTCCTGCAAAATTTTAAATATACTGATTACTAAAACAAAGCATTCAAGATAGCTTTACCTCAGTGAAAGAGGCATGGTTCCACTCTTCCTGATGAATGTGAGACAAGACAAAGTCAGCCATAGAGTTGTGCTTCTGTTCTTCAAAGTAAACCCTTGCAAGGTGTTCACTTTCCACACTGGAAAGGGCTGAACTATCTAGGCGAACCACTGCATCTGGTGTAGCACATTTCAGTAGGATTAGTTTGGCCTCTTCCAACAGCAGTCGCTGAGGGTCAGAAAGTTCCATCGCTTCTTTTGGTCTCTCCATAACTTGTAATATAACTGAGGCACAGGTATCAGAGTGATATCCAATGAAAACATCAGCTGGGCAGTACTGTGCTGCCTGGGGAGCAGGTGAATGCTGACTCTTGGATGTAATGAAATCGCCAACCCATTTTTCAAGCCTTTTTACAAGCTGCTTTTGCTCATTCTTTAGCACAGTGTTGATGTCCAAGTAGTGTTTCTCCAGCCTGTTAATCAGAGGAATGGGAAATTGTTTGTAGACAATTTCCTTCTCTTCAATCACAATGAGCCTGAAGTCCTTGTGTACTCTACACTTGACACGGTGGGTTCCAAGCCCTAAATCCACATACTTCTGACCTCCAAGGCAAACATAGTATTGATTGAGTGCATCATATAAGCTTTCATACAGGTTTTGCAAATTCAGAAGCACAATGGTTTGACCTGTCTCCATGCAAATCTTGACACGGTTTATGTTGCGGCAAATCTGGGTGTACTGTTGGTCTTTAGGAAAGCTTGAGCCAAAGATGATTTCAGGTTGGTATTGTTCAGAAAAGAATGTCTGCTGAAGGATCTGTAGAGCCGCATAATTCTTTGTTAGAATCAGCAGGTAGCGACACTCCTCATCTTGAGCAACTGCTGTGATATTTTTTCTCACAAGCTCAATGGTATCAATGCTTTCAAGGTTAGGTTTAGAAGCAAGCCTGTCTGTGAACATAGTTACAGCATTGACCGTGTCCTTACCACTGAAGTTTCTCAACACAGCCTCCACAATGTGATCTGCACCTGGCTTTTGATCTGATGCTTTGGCAATAGCAAACATCATCTTAATCAAGCTGTAATAGTCACGCAGGCCAAAAAAACCTTTCCCTTCTTTCTTGCAGATTTTGAGATAAGCACGAGCAAAAGGTTGAAAGAAATCCCTAACCTTCTCGAGGATCATTGCATCAGAAGAACAAATGCCTTTGGCGCTTTCAATCAACTCTTTCTCATCAGGATCACCACGAGAAACAAATATTCCTCTGTTCATCTTCGCTGGGTCTAAAGCCCAATTAGATATACCAATGAACCCAACTTTCTTGTGTGGCAGAGGTTGATCATCTATGCACCCTTCCTCAAGAAGGGGATGAAGGGTTTTCAGAGGCATTTTAGGAGAATCCTCAGCAAGACCAATTTCATCCAGTACCACCACTGAGATATACTCATTTAGATTCTTGCCCTCCTGAAAGCGGGCACATTGCTTGAATGTGTTAATGATACCTTCTGGTGTGGAATGAGGACTGCACTGAAATGAGACCAGATGAATCTGTTTTAGTTTTCTGAACAAGTCAGAATGAGCAGCTTGACCTTGCATTGCATCTGCAACCAAGGTTTTAGACAGAGATTTAGAGCTTCCAGGCTTCCCAACCAAGAAGAGAGGAATTCGTAGCTCAATGCAAATCACCATCATGAAAACATTTTCCTTTAAAGCATTGTTTCTTGCAATCGTGTCACCTAGAGGAACTCCACCAAGAAAAAGATCTTGCATAACTGAAATTTCTTGCATTAACTTGACTGGGCTGTATGTCCATGGGAAGTACTTACAGATTTTGTTCCTATACTTCTCTTTGTCCTCTAAGCAGGCATGGTAACACACGCCAACAGCCATCACTAATGACCACAGAATAGGATCTCTTTCGTCAATGTCTCTTGGGCTGGGTTCATTTTTTTGTGCTCTCTGATTACTTTCATACCTGGCAAGTTCTGACAGCAACATTTCATTATTTTGGTAGAACCATGCAAAAACGTGCATGCAACGTTCAACATCCCTCAGACTTACAAAACTACATTCATCATTTCTTGTCCTCATATATTTCTGTGAAGCCGCTAAGACATCTGTGATGATCTCGATGTATTCCTCAGGGAAAGAGTGGTTTTCAACCACCCTTTGGACGATTTGCTGAATGTACATTTTCTCAGTATGGTCATTAAGTTGTCCAAAGTCCCAAACTAATGGAATCATGCTAGGAGGCAAGGCTTGCACCCTGTACACAAGCTGACGAAGGGGAATGGATCCAAGCTTTTCATCGGTTTCTTCAGCTCGCACTCTATATCCCAAACCAGCTGACTCCAATCTCTTAATCATTACTTCTGTGTGTTTCCTGTATGGGTTACATGCAGCAATAATTTGCAAGCCAGTGTTTGGCATCATGGATTCACCCTCTACAGTTTTATCACACAGTACTTCTTTAATGCTGCTGATGGCTTCTGTTGTGTTTGCCTCATCAAAGAACAATACAGAGTCAAAACCATAATCTTCTTTATTGCCGCATGCAATGGATTCTGCCTCTCTCACTTTGGTATAAATCATATCCGAGCTTGTTCCTCCATGGACTTTGACTAGTTTCATATTCTCTGTGGCAACTCCACTCCTTCGTAACTCACACAGGAATTTAATTAGTCTGGTCTTCCCACACCCTGTCTCACCCATTATGATAACAGGAATGCCACACCTAAAACGCATGTGAATAGCCAGAATTTTCAGTATGTTGTCAGTAGTCAGCTCATATGTTTCATCTGGGTCAAGGGGCCACTGTATTCCAAGAACGTTGCAGATTCGCTCAATTTTCTCTCCACGTGTGAGACTGTCAAAGTCAATATTGAAAGGAACCCTTTGGAGACTGAGACCCTCATACAGAGCTTGAGTCATGATGTTCTTTTTGATCACTCTCTTTGTTGAAGGATCAATGGCATCTACATAATTCTGATCATTTGGCTGTAGATGAAAGCCAATGAATGTCATGGACACGTGGTCATCATTGAAGAAAATGTAAGGATGAGGCTCTGATTCCCACCTTTTTCGGATCCTGAACGGAGCAAGATCTTCTTCACTAACACCTGAAATATCCATCTGTTGCCTCCCTGGGCTCTGGTCAGAGATGCTGAGAGAGGGTGTAGCAAAGTCCTTAGCCATGAGTATCATGAAATCAACCACAAAGTTTTTAAACCCCATCAATGTGTCTCCTGTAAAGGATGCGTCACAGAATACAGATGATTCACAGTCTCGTAACTGTAGGTTCAAGAACCAGGTAAAATTCCTCAACTCAGCCCAGGAAGGGTCTATGACACCACAGTACAAAAACAGCAACTGTAGGCATTCCACGTGGGTTCCTTCAATTCCTCTGTACATGAATCCATCCAAGTTGTTTCCATGGTGGAATCGTTTTAGATACTGGTATGGGCGCTGGTAAGCCTCACTTCTGAATTCTTTATCATCCATTAGTGGGTCATCGCCCACAGTTGTGGACGGGCCTTCTAACATCCTCATTTCCAGCTCAAGTACCTCTTTTGGAGTTCGGCAGTAGACCACTGGAAACACATCCTGGAAGGCTGACTGGACACTTACAACCTGTCATAAAATTATAACAGTACAATTGGTGTTACAAGGACAGTAGGAATGTGTTGTGATTTGCAAAATAATAAATTATATGAACTGACTTACAGCTCTTGGGCTGTTTCTAGGCATATTTGCACTGGACTGGAGGAGCTCGATGATGTACAGGTGTCTATTGCTGCACTTCCACATTCTTCCTTCTGAATCCATGAGGTAACCCAAAACCAGTAGCCGAAACAGAAATTCATGGAGGCCTTTCTGCACCTGTAATGTAGAGTATGGTCAACACGACACGAAAACATTTTCAGTTATAAATAAATGAAGGAATGAAATTTTATTACCGAAGAAGTAATATCAAAATGAAAGATGGTTAGCTCCCGCTTGGGGCTATTAAGCATTGACTGAAGAACAGCATTTTCATCCACTCTTGGCTCTATCAACCGGATACACTTGAGCTGTGAGGGTTTCTTTGTTATCAGCTTCAATCTTTCATACGTACGACGTATATAAAGTGACTTGCCTAGAAAAACAAAAGTTAGGTATAATTCTTTGCTTTACACTTAACAATAAAACAAGTTTGTTTTTTAAATAAATCTGACTTTATACCCACCAACACCTGCTCTTCTTGATGATACAATTCCCACAAACTTTTTGTTTTTAAAAACAGCAGCAGCACTGGAATAGTCTTGTGGGACTGTGTAGTGCTTGGCAAGATATTCTTGAATTCTGCTAAGGGGTTCTTGGGGTATCATGTGCAGCCGAAACTGACTGAAGACTGAGGGAAGGTAGGCATGTTCTCGATCAGTACTACAGATCAACACCAGCCTGTAGTCATTCCTGCTCTGAGTTTTGTGACGTTGAAAAAATTGTTCCACTTTGTAGCTCACTTCATAAGTTAGCTGATCTACATATAACATGGTGTATATCTTCTGTCCCTTGTAACCAGCAGTGAGACAGCGCCTAAGGAACAGCTCTACTTGTTCATATGAAGTAGAAGAATCACAGAGGAGCACTTCATCATATGTGGGCAATGGCTCATCTTCACTGCTCATATAAATGGAGATGCAAGAAGTCTGAATCTCTGTGAGAGGGCAGATTATTAGATTTGGTTTTCCAGTGAACAGTCCCCTAGGTAGCTCTCTTTGTATGTTTCTCTGATGCTTTTTATGTGAACTCCTATCCTCCTTATCATCATCATCATCATCATAGTCATTGACGTCAGTTTCACTGGAGCTATCAGACAAAATATCCAAAAGTCTCCCTAGGCTTCTGACATCAAGAGTGTTTGGAAGAAAATTTTTCATGTTTCTCATGTATGCATTCCAAATCATGTCAAACCTCCTAGTATCATTTTCAGGGCCAAAATCGGAAGCAGAGACACCTTCAATATCCATCTCATATTCAGTCTGATTTGAAACATCAACAAAGGTTTGAAAATCAATGTCTTCATTTTGCTCAGAAGGCTTTGTAAGCATCTCATACTGAAGAGCGTGCCAGCTTTGCCTCAAGTTGAATGTAGCGCAATTTGGTTTGATGAAAGAGAGCATCATGAGAGCTTGATCATCCAGATTTGCCAGGTTTTTCTGAGTAAGTTGACTGCACAGATACACTATCTGCTCTGCTGTAAAATAGTTGAGATAGTAATTCTGCGATCTTTGCTTGTCCATGAAATCTTTCCAAAAAGTGAGGCAACGCTCCATTCTCTTACAGATGTCTAGGAGTTTCTCTGCCACATCACCCTTCACCATGACAACACTGACAACTCTTTCCAAGTTAAAGTCCATGACAATGCATGCTTCTGTACTATTACAGTGGATAATTGCCTCCCACAGTCTGAACAATGGATTTCCAGCCACAAATAAGTCAATAAAAGCAGAACCTAATCTCTGCACACTTGCAAAAACCTGTAAAAGCAAAAAGACACAGTTATATACACTATCATATAGGTCCATTAGTGTACTATTTATTAAGTGTATGTAAACTGAACAACAAGCTACACTATATGGCCAACAGTTTGTGATCACTTGACCATCATACTCATATACTTTAGAATACTTAAGATTATAATGCACAGAAGGACATCCTAGACAACTGTGTTCTTCCAACTTTGGAGGGCAGCAACAGTTTGGAGACCAGCCACATATGGATGTGATGGTCAGGTGTCTGCAAACATTTGGCCATAAAATATATGCAAAACACTTGTTAGAAATTTGAGACCAACCTCTGCAAATCGATCAACTTCATTCTGGCCTTGCTCTCCTTTGCCAGACATAAGCATCAGCTTATTCTGAAGGTCTCTGAGGTCTTCAAGGGAGTAACATCTCATCTCATGGCCCCCATCATGCTCCTCTGGAATCCGGAGCTTCAACACTTTATCCAGACTCAACTTTAAAAAAGTAAAGCATTTTAAAATATGCTACTTGCTGATCTTATATACTGACTCTAGAAACTTTGTGATCCCTTTACAATTTTTTGTATAAATTTGACCTGGAATGTGTTCAGAACTTCATATTTGTAATAAAAATAGATAAAAATGACCCAATTATAGAAATGAGACAAAAACATGAGCATTTTTACATTTGTTATTGAGCAAAATTATCCAATAATACATATATTTGTAGGAACATGTATGTGAACCTATAAGAGTACAAGTTCATTTAAAGGGGCGTTTGAAGCCAGATGTTTCATTCAAGGGAATGGAAATCAGGAATGAGTTAAGTGGGCCCTCCCAAAAACATCAATTTGTGTTTTCACTATTAAAGTCTGGTCTTCACCACACAGGTTTATACAAGTGTGCCATGCCTTGAGGTGCTGAGGAACTCGCCAGGATTAAAAAGGTTACAAAACCATTTCTGAAGAGCTTGGCCTCCATCAATCCACTGTGAGAGAGGTGATGAACAAATATAGGAAATTCAGCACCACTGTTTACTCTCACAAAAAGTCATTGTCCAGCAAACATCACTCCACTATAAAGTCTCCAATATTACAGAAAGTTACAAAGTGGCCCAAGTTACATTTAAAGACCTACTGACCACTCTTGCATTGAGTACTGTCACTGTTTATGGGTCCACCATTGGGCAAACACTGAAGAATGGTGTTCATGGAAGGACAGCAAAGAAGCAGCCACCACCCTCCAAAAAGAACACTGCGGTCCACATGAAGTTTGCTCAAGACCACATATATAAGCCAGAAGGCATTTGGAAGAATATTTTGTGGATAGATGAATCCAAAATAGAAATAGAAGCTGAAATTGGTTTATGAATTATACTTCATTAAATCACAAGGCATAGTGAAGAGAATGGTGGGGTAATGTGTAGCCTACACCAGGGGTTTGAAAAATTCCACTCTGGTCGCATTACTGCACGTGACTCAGAGAATGTAGCGGTTCCATCGCAACACTTTGCGCCCCCCGGTCCGTCCGTTTACATCGCAAACCAAACACCCCCCGGGCCGTGCAAAATATTCTGACATAAAACCGGTCCATGGCGCAAAAAAGTTTGGGGACCCCTAGCCTACACCAATTATCTTTAATGTCTGGCCAAACTTTGCCATGTTAAAGGAAAGAAGCAGATGCTCCACAGTAGGACGCCATTACGGCATCAACGAGTCCATGGTTCACTGAAAAGAAGATAAGAGCTACAACCACAGAATCTTATAACCAGGGCGACAAACAAGTCGTAAGTGTGTGGAATAAGGCTGTGGTCAATGTTGCCTCTAAGCTGCGCGCGTGCGCAATCGCGCAGGCCTCTCGGTCCTGCCGCGCACATAATTTGTCAGACCGCACAGTCCCCCGCAACCTTTTGGGGGGGGGGGGGGGGGGGGGGGGGGGGGGGGGGGGGGGGGGGGGGGGGGGGGGGGGGGGGGGGGGGGGGG
>JAQLOM010000008.1:11958836-11976169 GCA_030068315.1 Chrysichthys thysi | reverse complement strand
GGAAAGGTTAATAAGAGAGTGGGAAGGGTTTATAAAGCCTTAAAATATATATAAATAATAAAATTAATGTAACATCGGAACATCGCGGGTTTCACCTTACGCGGAGGGGCGCCGAAACATAACTACTATGTTCACTGTATAGTGATTTGTCTTCTTTTAAAAAGGCTCTGTGAGCGAGCAACAGCACGGTCCTCACCTCCTCAATAGTTTGCTCTGTAGCAGGAGGGATAACGTTACTATGCTGACGAGGAAAACCTTCCGGAAATTTTTCCAGAATCTTCTTATGAGCCTCAGGCGGAGTCTCGTGATGACCTACAATAAATAAATAAGAAAAACAAACAAATAGAATGCGTTCACAAAGTGGGGCATTGTAACCGAAAAAAAAAGCAAAACCAGAACGTGCTACTAATTTAAATAAAATTTACAGTGCTGTTCACATGCATCACCAATTATAGGCACCTATTTGAAATTACATTACAACAAATCAAGAACAACCAGCAAACGCAGACAAGCCTCATGCACATCCACCAGAGGGCAGTATGTCCACACTGTACTGTGCGCAAGGATGTCTTGGGACAGCACAAACAATCAGACCATTTAAATGACTAAGGCTGCTTTCACACTAGGCACCATTACCTCTACTTCCAGCGAATATTTTACACATGGTTCAATAAGACGTGGCCACAAAGTGGGAAGAAAGAGGTTGCTTTTAAAAAGCTCGGCCACCAATTTGTAACACTGGAATGCTTCCAATTGCGCAAAAAAAAAAAAAAAAGATAATCCATCTGCAGAGTGCCAGCTGCAGTTCTAAACCTGCAATTTCAGGACATGCTGTGGTTTTAAGTTTGCGTCCCCTAGCGTCAAGGGCGTAACTGTGCCTATACAAGCACGTCATTTTTAACCTTGGTGCATTTAAGTCACAATGTAGGGAAGAACATGGATGCCTTCACAAAATCTTTGTCTCAAACACAAAGCATGTTAGCCAGCTAACAGGGATTTCCATCACTGAACAAGAGGCAGTCTTGCTTCCTAGCAGCTTTTGACCTATGATACATGATATAATTAATTATTGCACAATTATACCTATAAGCAGGAGGTAGTTCCTCATGTAGTTGACTCGGTTCCGCTCCTTCAGGGCCGCATTGAATTTGACACTGGTGCTGGGAGTGATGACACACTCTTGGTCCTCCTCCACATTGCCCTCCTGGCTACTAGGACCCTCCAACATTGGAAAAGTGCTACCCCGTGGCTGAGGAACACAGACAAATAAAAACGATGCTGAAGAAAATGACTTTGCTGTTCTCAGCACGCGTGTTGTAAATATACACTATATAATCCCTTTATCTATTCAGGGATGGAGTACTGAGAATGATCACTATCTGGATCTTAGCTTTTACTAGAGTGCTCAGACCTGGTATAAACACGTGTCCTAGGTGATTAGGTCACAAGTGGACAGCTCCAAGTACAGGTGTGAATGGGGTCAAAAGCATCCTGAGGACATCACACTCGGAGGTGGTCTGGGCCGCTCATGGCCACGTTCTTTTAACAGTGTATACACAAATGTGTCCTGGGTGACATCGAAAGACTGCCTACTCGTCTGACAGCCACACTGTGTGTGGGTGGAGTCGATTCCACACACAGACCGGACATGAATCACTCCATGTGCACACAGCAATCAAAAAGAACTTTAGCCTTGGAGAGTTTCAGAAATTGAAACAGGCAGCTTTATTCTCAGTTTTGGTCTGATTGGTATTTGAGCAAGGGCTTGAAATACAGATCAAACACACAGTTGTAAAAAGTGTGCCAAGTTGGCAGAGAAAAATTATAGCTAAAAAAACAAAACAAACCTAATCGTGAACTTAATTATGGCCAGTTATGAGAGCATTCTAAACTACTGTTTATCAAAATGCTGCAAATAAATTGTTTCACAAATGTTAACTAAATCAATTAATTGGGGGGGGGGATCCAACAACAGATTAACTGACTGTCCTCATTTGCATAACACAGAAAGGACTAACTTCAGAGAAAAAGGTATCTGACGGACATTGAAAACAACCAACCACACACATTCATTTCCATGAGACATTGTGAAAATGCTACTTTAACAGCATGCTGAGAATCATGCACACCTTTTTTCAATCCAGTGAACACATATATGACCCCTGCCGGCAAAACAAGTCGGAATGCGCATAGGCAAATTATGAGCCAAGAGGCGAAACATGGTTTCGGTCGAAATGAGATTCTCAAAAATGAGTCCATAAAGCCAATGAGTCCATGTTAATTAGTCCTTTGTCGTAATATTCCACAATAAATCCGTGTTTTTCACCACGCAATCGTGGCGAGACAGGGGAATCCCCCTACCCATGTTTGGCATCATTGTGAAGCGTAGTTCCTCTACTTCCTGATGATACACATGGAATTCCCGATAATCAATGGAAAGCGAGTTTCCAAAGAACATTAGATGTGGGCGAATTCAGTTGGATGTAACTGTCATTTTTTGTCCGATTTCAACAAACCACGCCTCATTTTGAAGGTCTTTAAATGGACAATGTGGAAGTAACAATAACTCACTGTTGAACATTTCCTCATTCCGACGCATTATGCCAGGATGCATCACATATTCTGCTCTCAAAGTCTCTATGGTGGTTTCCCTTTTGTACTGAAAAACACTGTACAAAACTGTGTGCACACAGAGACGCTGATACTGAGACTGCAACCACCAACTTAAAAAACAAACAATAATATAAGTTACAAAAACAGACAAAAATTCTTTAGCTCATTGTTAGTCACTGATGAATATATTGAATGTAGCAAGAAATCTCACTAATAATGAACGGATCCGCCCGTATTGGAATTGGTAAACGCTGTATTTTCCCTCCCCAACAAAACCTTTGCTCCAATCGAGACATGGACTTCAACCTGGCTCACTGCAGGCAGTCCATGTGGTGGTCTGGAGCCAAAATACTGCTCCGGTGCAGTGAGGGCACAGTCACTGACTGTTTGAGATAAGCAGGTGCATAACGCACAAGCAGAAATATTCACTCTTATTCGCTACAGTATGTTCAGAACAGAATTTCAGTCGCAGTATTCAGCATGGTAACTGAAACCCAGGCCAAACCCTGTCCCGGAAGAACTCACCACGATACGTTTTACTCACCACGACAGTAACGCCATCATGCACCAGAGAAGGAGAGGCATAGAGGCTTGTAGAGTACTTTCCCACATAGAGGGTGGACCTGTGGGGGGAGAAAACAAATCTGTGACCCAAGGCTTGTCTAGTCATGTAATTATAATATGATACAATATGTTATAATATGATGAAAAATGTTACAAGTATTAAGCATCCTATAAGCACACTGAATGAAAATCAGAATATAAAACCTTGCTGGGATTTCCTGTTACAACACCCATGACCAGCACGTGATGCAGATCTTGCCACCTATGGCATGCTTGAACGTTACCTCCCTCGATATTGAGCAACAATTTATGTTCTCACAACTTTAAAAAGATTCAAGATGGGACTTGTGGTGCACTCATCATTACTTCAGTGCAGAATGTGGAAATGTCTGGAGAATTATACCACAACTCCAGTCAGCTTCATTATTTCAAAATCACCCAGATTGCTAAAGTCTTTCATGGACAGTTGATGGACAGAGGCACATGGCGGTTGAATTCTAAAATCATATTGATCAGGTGTTGGTCAGCTCAGACAGTTGCTCAAATCAAAACACGGTTACATACGAGTGCACTTATTCTGATATTGTTTCGGCAGCAACATCACGCTTATGGCGACTTGTGTGGCTGACGTGCTGCATACTCAAGACGAATAATACATTGATAAACATATATTAAAGTTACAGTTGATCCTTGCAACAACGGACTAATTGGGGCAGAGGTTGTCCGATGATTTGAATAGTCCGACGATATGTGTGTGTGATATGTGGTGGGGGTGTTAAACTAGTAGAAATACAAGGAAAAACACCACTAAGGTCTGTAAAAGTGCTACCCAAGTACTGTACACATGTCAAGCAGAATAATGACAAACAAATAGGCAAGTTCATTAAATACTAATGTAAATACATATGTAAATACAATTGTAAATGTTATTTATCTTGTGTTTTCACACCAATACTCCTCAGAAACATCAGACTTCTTAATTAGCTCCAATTTCTGGCCAATACTAAGATTGACATGCTTTCTTTTTCCACCAACACCAAATGATCGCCGAAAAAAAAAAAAAAACAGTATAGCTTCACAATGACCACAGCTCAACCGACGCTTGTAAGCAACTAGTAGCGCGCACGCCACCTAGCGGACAATTGCTGAACTACAGGACTCAGTTTGCAACACTCAAGATTTTAAACTTTCATACCGGACATTCCGGCTAATGGATTATGTATTCAGACCAGCAGATTTTGTCTGTTGCATCGGATATCTGTTAACGCGGTGTCCGTAGATGAAAGGATCAACTGTATTTAACAAAGGGGGGGGGACCACTGCTCCTACTGAAAATCATTGATATTGTGAAATGTGTAAGAAACTATAAATAGTCAAGCAATTTGTGTAGTTTCCCTGTAACAGGACAAGCTGGGGGTTTTTTTTTGGTCTTACTAATTTTAATGGAAATTAAAAAGAGAGGCTGCTGAGGGGACGACTGGTCATAGCTGCTGTACATAGAAACAGGAACCAACTTTGTGGATGATCCACAACATAGAATTCAGATGATTCTTAATTAACTGCAACACATTACACGCGTGTTTTCATAAATTGATTTTTTTAAAAATCAATTTAAAACCCACTTTGGGAAGTGCACTTCTTGGAAAAGAATCAACATGGGGTCCGTGATGTGTGCCACCAACCCATTGTTTATCATATTATTTTCCCATAACAGCACGTCCCAATGTGTTTCTCATTCCTTATGAGATCTAAAACATTTTAAACATTCCTATACCTCGAACAATATCGAAAACCAGCCAGAAATTGTGCACCCATTAAACGCTGCATTGAATCAGTGAACCTTTTAAAGGAAAATTAATGCCCTTTCCACTAAAATCAATAAAGACCCAGGAAATAGACACCTGAAATGGCATCTAGCTTTAAATTATTTCAAGAACATGTCAAAATGACTGTCTGAAACCACTTACATGAGTTTGTCCTCGAGCTTCCTCTCCTGAGGGAAAGGATACTTCCATTGCGTGATGCGCCCCACCTGGCCTGAGGTAAAGGTGAGGTAACGCAGCGTCTCCACAGCTACATTGGTGTGTGGCACCTTGCGCAGGCCCTCACGCTGCCACATGTACATAGCCACCACAGGAGAGTCATAGTTCTGCACCCACTGCACTGCGCCTGTCTCGCTGTCTACCGTCACCACCAGTCCATCGCCATTCGAAACAAAGTGAGCCATCTCTGCAGATAAACAACAAAAAGAGTTAGGAATAAAAACAATATCTAACTGCATAATGCTAGAGCAAGATTCAAGACGTTCCAATTCTTCAGAATGACACCATCGTACTGTAAATACCTACAGCGACAAGATACGAAACTGCTTGTGTGTGCAAGCACCTTTCCAACAAGATGCATACAATGTTACATTACATTACAGTCATTTGGCAGACACCCTTATCTAGAGCGACTTACAATTTTTCATCTCATTTATACAACGGAGCAGTTGAGGTTAAGGGCCTTGCTCAAGGGCCCAACAGTGGTAGCTTAGCAGTGCTTGGATTTGAACTCCCGACCTTCTGATCAGTAGTCCAGTGTCTTAACCCACTGAGCCTTCTAACCCCTGCCCCATGTTAAGCTGGGAGGGCAGGTCGGAAACACTACGGGTTGAATTTATTCACATCAATAAAATCAGTCAGTGTAGAACAGATCAGATGTTTTCGCCGACTGGTTAGGTCGGAAATGCAGGTCTGTGGCCAGGCTGATGCATTTCCTCTGAACTTGGCAGATTGAGGAGCATGAAATGATCATCTTTCTCAGAATCAGGAACAGGTATGTGTGAAAATAAAGGTGAAATTAAACTAAATAAAAAGAGAAGCACAAAAGCAGTTATAAAACATCCAGTTACTCCACCTAGTCACCTGGCATTCAAACACCTCACGAAAAAAAAATAAAGATTTAAATAATACCTTGTGTGACATGGGGTCAGTTGGGGGTGGGGGGCAAAAAACTCCACCCCCAAAATATTGGTCAGTAACAGTTTTACAGGATGTCCAGGATTATGGCTAAAAGATCCTCCTTATATCTAAACTTAATACTGAATTAATTCTGCATGAATGCAGTAGTTATCTACTTTACCATATGCTATTACTTAGGTACAACTTTTTAGCCACGTAAAACAACAATCTGGGCAGCATATTTTGTCGCTTTTCACTAGTCCAGTGGGATAACTAAAGAACTTATTACTCTTAGACATATTTTGCACACTATTTGCATAAGCAGTACACGTTTTGCTAAATAATTAGTGTTTTTTTTTTTTATTAAGTATTTTAAACAGAAAGAACATTTGGTTTATTCTACATCATGCTAAACAAAAAGAAACTCGAAAAAGCTATCGTGATCACATTTTTGGCCATACTTTCTGTGAAATGACGTTTGTGAAAGGCGTTGCGGAGGAAGAGCAGGTAATGAGTGAGCGGCTCGTCCGTTTGTGGTTTATGGCAGCCTGTTTACATGGTTTATTACCTCCTCTGCAGGCTGCCAGATACCAGACACAGCCTGAGCTGACTGTACCTGCCCAGGAATCAGCTGAAAAGCTGAACAGTATGACTGATTCTGCTTCATTTTGTATTCTGTGTGCTTCAAAAAGCACCCATTATTTAAATAAAAAAAAAAAAAAAAAAAAAAAAAAAAAAAAAAAAAAGGCCCTGCTCTCTCTCCTTACCCTCTACTATGTCCTCATTTCCTACCACATCCACCAGGGTTATCTCTCCGGGATGTGTATAAAACCAAATGAAATGAAATAAAAAGAAATAAATAATTGTGCTGTTATTCTTAATGGAAGCATTTATGCTAACCAGAAGAAAAATACTATCCCGTCCCATACTATTCATCCTGCACACGCCAACCTAAACGAGTCCAGAATGCCAAAGTGGCTCACTGTATTTGGTGTCATCGTCCGGCAGCGTGGATGCATAATCAGAGTATGTGGCATTCCACCGGAGTTCTCGGCTCTTGGTGTCATACATGGTGATGGTGTACTCTATAAATAAGAGAGACCACAATGTAATTGCAGTTAGGAACAGAATACATATCAGAAGAAGCTGAGAGAATAACATGTATTGTGATATTTCATAACTGGCAAAGAAATGCACTTCTGTACAATGTGAGACAGCATGTATGGATACACCATGTCTGCACTACAAATTATTCTTTCAAGTGCAGGTTACCAAGGTCTCATATTACAGTCCAGCACCCTGACAATCTGATAAGTCATATATATATATATATATATTTTTTTAGTAAGTACATGTCTACAACAGGTGCAGTAATCATTAGGACTGTCCTATGCTCATCCCAGGACTACTACTAACTATATACTCATGCTGCACATCACATCAACGTGGCACCGCCTGCCTTTACTCTAAAACTCTAATGAATTCCAATACCTTATAACGATTCATAAACCCAATATATTTTGTCATGCAGATGAAGATGGACTGCCATCAAGGTTTCGTCCTCATGCAGCCTCAGGAAACATTTCCTTTTGTCTGCTTGCTCAACAGTCGTTTATATCTACACTTTAACTCGTGTACAGCTGCCCAGTCACGATATCTATTGTTAAAATAAACCTGATTGGAACTAAAGAGAAGTTCTGATGCCTTTAAAGATTGTGCGAGGGGACACGTGGCCCTGGTCTCACCTGTGCGACCCAGGTAAAGCAGCGATGAAGACGCACACAGTGTGTCAGCAAAAGAGGAGGTGAGAGTCTGCTGCTTTTCTCCTGTCAGCAGATCTACCACATACCACACGTCCTGTTTCTTACCTGGAAAGACAGACACATGCAGGGTGCACATGTGAGGACATGATGTTCAGGATGTGTACCACAGCACTAGCTGCAAAGTGCTCATCTACAAACATATTGGACTTCGGAAAACAGCAATCAACTCAAATAATGTGGTCAGACATGTTTAAGGGGAAAAAGCCACCGACACATATACGCACTACTTCCCTCCCCTGAGCCGTTCTCTATTTCGACTGCTTCTCACAGCTGCTCTCCCACTTTCTTAGGATAATTAAATGGTATTAAAACAGAGAAAAAGAAAATGTGGCATACAACATTACCTCATGATTTGCACCATAATTTTTCTTTCTTAACAAGTGCGTGATTGCACAATGTATTTTATCCACCACGGCTCCATCTCAGCGGGACGGTGCTCGGTGTTCACTCCAAAATCTTTTTCAACATAGTAAAAATTCTCTCAGACGTGAACCGAAACAAACGAGAAAATACAGACACAACACGTAAGACTTCCTGGGGTTGACCTAGTGAAGCTGTCTGTGGAAAGACTCAACCCACAAACTGCATAGCAGATTTTATCATGATCTCTTCGAGAATCCAAAGTGTTTGCTACTGGGTGAGGGCTTCATTTGCTGGAAACTATCCCTGCATCCTCATTGAGTGCTAATGGGATACGAGAGGGTACAGCCCTACAACAGCCACTAGATACTGTGAATTAGATCCTTCTTACAAGCAAGCACAATGAGGGGTGGGAAGTGACACTGTCTAGCCCATGTTGAACCAAGTGATTATGATTAAGGACAGTGAAGACAGCTTAGATCCTGCCCATCTTTCCACTACGAACAATGGGTGGTTGTCCTACTGACGGGTGTGCATGGAACAATGGGAAATGTCTGAAGCAACTGAGATTTATTTAGCAAAACTGGGTGACGGTATGCCAGCTGTACAGGATAATCAAATTACCGCACTGAGAAGCAAATGCTGGGGACAGGAGTGGGGAGAAAAGGGAGCGGTACACGGTCAAACCGGGATAAACTCAAATGCTGTGGTTACACATCAGTGGGAAAACCCACAGCCACAAGCAAAAAGGGCATGGTGATGCTCTGACCACATGCATATCGCTTTTGCAGGTCACCTACATCTTAGGTGGCAAATAATTATAGCCTTGGGGCTAAAGCTGACAGAAATGTTCACTTTAACCTCTTTTCAAATCTCCTGCCCACATGAAACTGCTCTACCCACAAACAGTGCTTTGGTGGTTATTTTTCCTCATTATTCGTCTTCTATGCCATGTTAAGCTGGAAAGACCTCACTCATCTTCCGTTGCTTCATCATGTTCAGGGTCGTGGGGGGAAGCCGGAGCCAATTCATGCTGACTTCGAGCAAGAGGTGGGGTATACACCCTGGGCGGGTCACCAGTCCACTGCAGGGCGGACCCAGAGACAGACAACCATTCACACTCACATTCACACCTACGGGTAATCTAGAGTAGCCAATTAGCCTCATCCCCCCTGTGCATGTCTTTGGACTGGAGGACAGGAGGCTATGGGGAGAACAGGCAAACTCCACACAGAAAGGCCCCAGTTGGTCGACAGGCTCAAACCTGGACCTTCTTGCTGCGAGGTGGCCGTGTTAACCATTACATCGCCGTACTGCCCCAACCATTTTCCACCCCTCACCGTTTTTACACAGGGGATTTTTTTTTTTTTTAAACAAACTAATTTCATGAAAGACATGAGTGCTGGAACTTTAGTCAAGAGTCCAAAATCAGTGAAGTCATTTGCTTTTATAAACCAAACATTTAACCTCACCCATGTAAAGGATTCCATCTGAACTGCGGCAAGGGGAAGCCTGGACCAGCTCAGGAATGGTGAAGGGCAGTTTCTGTAAGGACAAGAAATGAGATCGGTGATGATGTCACAAACTGTTCCCTCTGACATTCATGCAAAAATTCCCACAAGTTCAACCTGCTCTATGACGTGGGCTCTGGGGCCTGTCCAGATCTTCCACACTGACCCTGACACCATCACAGCTTAATTTCAGCTCATGAGACCATGTAAGAAAACCAGAACTTCCTAAAAGCCCCTAGTCTTAAAGTAAAATTTTTACCACTATAGATTTGAGCTTTCCTCAGAAAAAGGAAGTGGTTTTTTCGGTAAATTCTCTCGTTCTCTCTTGCTTGCTCACCGTCAGTCCCTCATTGTTCTTCCCTCCTAGTGAGTACAGGCTTCCATCATTAGGGTCGGGTAGAAACGCAGGCCTGCAAAAGAAATAAGGCCATTTCTTTTGGTTGTTTTTTTTATCTGCGGAAATGATTGTACATGATATTGCATACAGGAAGACTTGTGCTAGCTCAGCAACTTCCTTCTGCACAGTTCCTGTATTCTGACTTGAACACAAACATACCAAGTGGAGCAGAGGGTTACTTACTCAGCCACATGGGTTGGAACCTGAAGAACAGGATCTGCATGGAGAAAGCACATAGCTGCTTTTCAGTTAAGTGTAAATCGCAGAATCGTGGCAGGACTCAATTCAGCAGGAGGATATGTAAAGCAGGCATGTCCAGTCTAATCCGCGAAGGGCCAGTGTGAGTGCAGGTTTCATTCCAACCGAGCAGGAGCCTCACCTGAACCTACAGAAAGCTAAGATCAACTGGTTAAGCAGGTGGAATCAGGTGAGGCTTCTGCTTGGTTGGAATGAAAACCTGCACCCACACCGGCCCTTTCCGGATAACATTGGACACGTCTGATGTACAGAAACAATGTGGGGGGTTTAAGGGCAACAGATAGAGCAAGTACTGTACACTTTACTCTGCAGTGCTCTGACACAGACACTTTGCTCTCACACTGAAGTTTCACTGATAATTCCAGGTGAATTAGTCCGTTTGACACCCCCGTTGAGCTTAGCCGACTGTGAATATTTGCACTTCATAATATGCACTTCTACAGAAATTTACAGTGGCGCAGCACACCTTAAATATCAAGAATCTTAACTATAAATCTAGATTTTTGAGTGCCAAGATCAGAATCAGACTCTCTCTCGCGCTCTCTTCAAACATAGAGGGATCACAGAATTTTTTTTTTTTTTTTTTTATAAAAAGAGAGGCAGACAGAGACGGAGAGGCCCAGAGACATACATTTGGAATGCTAAGAACACAATCAGATGATCTTTATTCGTCAAATGTAGCTAGAAAGTAAGGAGGTAAAATACACAATACACACATCAGATCAGCAGAACTAACTGGGTGACTATAAAGGGAAGTGTACACACACTCATGAAAAGTGTACACACTAGTACTATTGCACAAACACTGGCTGATGATAAACGCACAAGGTCCGTTTCCAAATTTAGGGCCTGCTATCACGTCCTCCCTGTAAGCACGGTGGTTCCAGCGTCGTTACACCTCCTCCACCGTCCTCGGCCAGCGCCGAGACCTGCTCAGCTAGTGCATCTGGTTTCCACCTTGCTCTCTCGCGTCGCGAGTGTCTTAAACACCACATTACTGAAAACTCTTTACAAATGCGAACTGGAGCTGTTTGTTACAGGGTTATTTTTTGATGCACGCTGAAGCTGGACATGGAGTATGCTCAAAAAGTGAAATGAAGTAGGTTGGAGTAGGGTCAATTCCTGACCTTGATGGCAGCGCACTGTGTGTCCTGCTACCAGGGTTAATAATTACCAGTGCGAGAGGAGAACGTGTACATACATGATGGAGGGGCTGCAGCAAAGCGCCCTGGGAAAAGTCACTGCTGCAGTAAATGCACTAAAACCTGCTGCTCCAAGCTGAAAGAGCCAGAAAGGCCAACAGATAAAAGGCATACATTTTACATGAATGACAAACAAATGCGTTTCACTACCACAGCACCTCTAATCGGCCTCTGGCTGTTCTGCTAAAATGAAGGCACAGAGACCGACTTGAGGAAACGGAATAAAGCCGCGGGTCAGTTTAGAATCACAAAAAAAAACTGCTCTGTGAAAAACATCGCTGTCCTGATTGCTCCATGGCAGTCAACAACAATCAATACAGGGAAAGGCTTTAAACAACGAGGAAGCAAAGCACGCTCTTTATGAAGCTGGAGATTAGAGCAAAAGTTATTGATGCAACTCATGGAAGCAGTTAGAGATTCAACCAAAGGTTCAATTAAACGGAGCAAGACAAGTAAAACTGCAGCAAATAAAAGTGTCCAGAAATATCTAGGACTCGGAACTGGCAAGACTTTGCAGCGAAAAAACTAATTATTTTATTTGATGGGTCCTGATACACATTTAACCGTAAGACACATTGTGCTACGTGCCACTGTTTTTCCTCACGAGAACAAACAGCAGTCGTGTTCAAATCAAACTTTACGTCAATACGCTTGATGAGTTTAATAAACAAAAGCTACCAAACGTTCATTAGACTTCACTGATCATGATCGATCCGGGCCAAGGGTGGGAAACTGATTTGGAGTAGGGGGTGCATGGATCAATATTAATTAAAATCGCAGATTAAACAGACCGCTCCAATAAATCTGATCGTTTGTCATTAATAACATGTAACATTATTCATTTTGTACGGTTTATTCAAACCGGTATTAATGATTGTCTATTAGAGTCTATTGATTTGATGACTTGATTACAAATGCAGAACAAACCAATTACTCTAACCTCCAACATAACGCATATAAAGTCTTCACAACATCATTTTCGTGGGGAAGAGACTGATGCTTTTTTGAGATGTACAATTAGCTTGATTTGTTCCATGGTGCTTTTAAGTATTACATTTTCTGGGAACAACCACTTGCTGGAAATTTGTCATTGTCCATGTTTCCTGGAAGGATCGGTATTCACAGTCCACCTTAGGTTATGTTTCATGAGCAATTTTTTTTTTTTATGTGCTGCACAAAGCTTGCATGTGTGCACTACTGCCCTTGGGAAACAGTGATGAATAACACCAGGAGTCTACAATCACTAGTAGCTAACGTAGTAACTGTAACACCGAAAGAGACAAACCAGTAGATTAAATCAGAATCTGTAATCAGACTTTCCCCACATATTTGACCACTGTTCATTCTGCAGCCTGTCCTTTGCACCCTTGATCTAGGCAGCTGGAAAGCTAACCGACAAAACACATCCATACATAATTTGAAGAAATTTCACAGTGCAAATTGCCAAAGAATCGCTCCAACTACATTGTTCCTGCGACAAATCAGCATTTCAGCGATCCGGCTGAAACTTCTGCTTTCTGGTATTATACCCTCATCCGTTTGCAACAGCTTGATCATGTGCTCTTGGTAACGCATGGACGGTATTAAAGCAGTGGGCAGGAAGAGGCTAAAAGCATCCATCCTAATTGTGTATGCTTACCCTCCTTAAGTGTCCATTTAATCGAGCCAGAGCGCTTGCTGACAGCGTGCAGATTTCCATCCAGCGTGGAAACAAAGAGTAAACTCTCAGGCAGGGAGACACTGCTGCGACTGCACTGGCCCTGCAGAACAGATAAAATACAAAAAAACCAAACATTTATTACTTACAGTTTGTGTGGTGATCTAGCAGGTGTTACTTTGGACAAACAGACAAAAATAAATAAATAAAAATTTTGGGCCAAATGAGGGGTTTTCCCCTCAACATTTTTTATTAGCTTAGTCTCATTTATACACACACACACACACACACACACACACACACAGGACCCCCGCCTATCGCAGGGGGTTAGGGGGTTATGTTCCAGCGCCTCCCACGCTAGGTGAAATCCATGAAGTAGCGCCAGCACATTTATTTTATTTATAAATATAAATATTTATTAAGGCTTTATAAACCCTTACCACTCTCTTATAAACACGTCCTATGCTCTTAAACACTTTCTACACTCTTAAACATGTAATTTTAACAACATATAAACTTCTACATGCGTACCTACTGCCGGTGAGGTCACTTCCTGTTTACGAGCTGAAGTGGCTTACACAGCCATTTTCACTTTTCATCCACTGATGAGATACAGTGCATACTGTTTTATTTTGATTTAAATGCTCTGTTAATGTTTGAATTAACATTTTTTTAAAAATTATTTTAGATTCCAGAGTCCTGTGAAAGCCAAAAAATTCCGCGAAGAGAAATTCGAAAATCCACGATGCACTGAATCTGCGAGAGGTGAAAGGCGATATTGTGGGGCTTCACTGTACACGGATCGTCACAATTGTAATTGTCCAGTGAGAATAAAATAGTAACGAAGGATAATGCGCTTACAAGAGTTCAGTTTCTCCATGGTCAGTTTTAACTTCCAGAAACCATAAATATATTTCATGAGAACAATGTGGAAATGATTTCACAGTATCTATGGTTTTAAAAAGAAAAAAAAAAAAGTTGCAGGCGTCTTTTTTGTCTGCTGATGACCTTTGTTGCATCAGTCTGGCTAAAGACGTCCAAAAGTGCTTGGATCAGGTTGAGGGACAGCTGTGTTGCATCACTGTGTTTACATGCACAAAACTTTCCTGGTTATTTTCACAATACTCCTACTCTGCTGTTTTCACGGCTGATTAAAACCAACATTCCGCTAACGTTCCCGTTTAAACGCAGCCAGGCACACTCCCAGCCTTGCAAACTGTCGTCTAGTTGGTCCGTGTACAACGTAAACAGCCAAGAGGCTGTGTGTCGCAAACTGGCACAAAACCCCCACCTGGAATTCATAATCTGAACGCGCCGTGTACAGGTCCGCAAAATGCCCCAAAACCTGAATATTCCCTGTATATCCCACACCTTAATTGGAAAATGCTAAATTCAGAAGGCGGCAAAATTTGGAATATCCACATGGAAGATGCTGTTCATCATCGTATTCAGCATAACAGTGGGATATTCATGTGACAACCTGATTTTAAAATGTTAGAATTTTTATATGGCAGATTCAAGCCAAAAAAAAAAAAAAAAAAAAAAAAAAAAAAAAAAAAAAAACAAACACCACTTCAGAAAGTATAGTTTTCAGACACGAAGAACAAAAGGTATAAATTTCATCTCATGAAGGGTTTTCTTAGGCCCCCACATACCTATCTACAAATGCCTTTAAATTGCCAGAAGGAGCCCTGCAGCATACGGAGCAGTGACTTGCGGTCAGGAGGGGCAGAGCCTCACCGGTCATCATGGAAAAAATAAGATGTATAAACAAATTAATGAAATGGTTATATTTAACAAATGGTTTGAACTATAAACTAATTTTCCATTTAACTTAAACAATTTAGACTTTTTTTTTTAAATAAAAAAACAATCACTGAACAATCACAAAGAGACGCATGGTGAGGCAGCAGCAAGCTGAGCCTCACCTTTTATTGCACATTCCCTCACAAACTGTGCTCTGCCGTGCAATGAGAGCCTCACTGTCTCTCTGTACGTCACCAATCAAATGTTTCAAACACTTTTAATATATGCCCCCCTGACTTTCCATAATTTAGCTGATGTTTATAATATATGTGTGTGACCTGTTTCGTGTGCTCAGCAATCTTACAACGGTAGTGAAGAGGCACTGGGTGAGGCAGGCAGTTCTCTTGCCTCAAGGTAGGGGGCACTCATGAGCCCAGACGTTCTTATGCTCCTCCGCATAGTAAGTGACAGCGAGCTAGCAAGAATCTTAGAGTTCATGGTCACAAGCGAGTCAAGTGCTGTGATATTTTTTCCCCTCTCGCCCCGCCTGTTTTTACAATGGAGGATTTTAAATCGAAGATCAAACAATGTTCTAAACTTGACTTTCAATCAAAACAGGAGGCAATAAAGTGTATGTATGTGTATCCGTAAGGTAGACACTGGCAATTGAGAGATTAATGAAGAAAACCAAATGAATGCAGAAATTACACAACGAAATGCTACTGCCTCACCAGCCATGAATCGCACCGCACGTCACGGATACGGAGACGACCAGGGACAGAAAAAAGTGAATAAATAACCGCACGAAAGTCATTTAATGAAACGGCTTGAAAGAAAAATGGTTGAAATTAAGTACAAGTATAAGCGATAGCACTTATTAGTAAAGTTGAGACATCCAGGATGTCCGGGCCCAAGACTGGAACATATCTGTGGACTACAACAATGTTTTGCATGACGACTCGCACATGGCGTGCGAAAGGAACCCGATCTACTGAATAACAGCAAATTCTTCTCCATGGAAGAGCTGTACGAAACACCACAGGGAATTAATCACATAAAACAAAGAACACTGACGGTTTTAGCCATGCACCAGGCCCATACTGCGGTGATCGGAGAACGTTCTGTTCTAGCTGCTCACAACAATGAAGCAATCGCTCCGGTTAAATACTAAAATTAAAAAACGATGATGAAATCAGTTGGGGAGCTTTTGTAGCCCATGTGCTGTGTGGGCTGAGAAGCTCGGAAGCCCATGTGGACGTCAGTCCATCCAAGTTTTCTCTAACTGGACCTCATGGGGGGAAACTGGACATGATCAAAAGAAAAGACATAAGGGAGGACATTTGGCATATCTGGACATCTGTCAGAAGATCTGATAGAGGAAGCATCTGAGAGAAAGAGATGACGGGATGGAAGAGAAAGACAAAAGGGGGAAAAATGATGGATAATGCTTTTTCAACATCAGCCAAGTACAGAAAAGGAAAGGAAGTTTAAAAAACAAAACGCATGAAAGAAGTGAGAAAGGAATAATGCAGCCTGGAGTAAATGTATCAGGCAGCTTAGGTTTAAGTCTGACAAAGCGATCTGAGTACATATTAAATGCCTGTGTTAACCGACACGCCTGATTCAGTCTCTGATTTTGGCACTAAGGCCCTGCAGAAGGGCGGGGCAGCAGAACGTTTCCTGCTCCCCAATGCACGCTTCCCAAAATCCACCTGCGACGGCCCTCAGACTTAAAGCCGATTTATACGCCTGCATCGAATCTGCGGCGCAGGTACAGCGTCGACGCTCGCGCTCGCACAGGGTGAAGCGTCGATATTTGCACGGTAAGGTGTGGGTCTCCTCAGGGAAGTGCTGTCGCATGAAACACACCAGAATTTCCTGAAGATGAAGGAGACCAGACTGCGAGTTTTGCGTTTCGGTGCAGGGTTAATAAACGGAAAATTCCCCGAGCACAAGGTAGTTTAGAAACCTTGCATGATTAACCACAAACCGAGTGAATTCTCACCGAAAGCATTTTGGATCTGTTTTACCTCGCATGCATGCAGCACTATGAGCTTCTCGAAGCCAAAGTCCCACTGCACGCTGAGGAACGAGGCACAAAAATATCCTCACAGTGTAAAAATCCACAGGAATAAACTGGCTGTTAAAATGATCCCCAGCTGTTAAGGAGCCTATATACAGTCGTCCCCCGCAACATCGCAGTTCGCCTGTCGCGGCTTCACCACATCGCGGATTTTAAAAATTTGACTCGCGGATTTTT
>JAQLOM010000008.1:11941474-11958736 GCA_030068315.1 Chrysichthys thysi | reverse complement strand
TTCAGCGCCTCTGGTACCGTGAGTTTTGTGCCTTTTTTACCCTTATGTTTTCCTAGTAGCCATTTCCACCGATTAAACCATCCATCTCCTGGTTGTTTTCCGTTTGTAATGAGAAAACGCGAGCTAGTTTGCCCACGTGAGACTGTACACGACACACTATTGGATGGGAGGTGACCAACCAGAGAGCACTGTGTTGTGTATCCTGGGCGCTGATTGGCTGAGTGACCGGTCATCTCATCTGCTCAGAGCCCGATATAGGATTTCAGGTTATTAAAATGACGTATGTTTAAGAGTGTAGAAAGTGTTTAAGAGCATAGGAGGTGTTTATAAGAGTGCGGGGAAGGTTAATAAGAGAGTGGAAATGGTTTATGAAGCCTGAAAATATTTATAAATAGCAATTAATGTCGCACGGCTGCATCGCGGTTTCACCTTGTGCGAGGGGTCGGCAGAACGTAACCCCCGCGATAGGCGGGGGATCACTGTATTCCTTATATAGGAACCTATATAAAACACACAAACACTTTCATCTACATACAGGGAGTCCTCGGTTTACGGTGTCATCAACCTACGGCTTTTCATGGTTACGTCAGTTGCCATCTCCCATAAATTTATTAAGAAATTCTTAGAAAGCGGCTTTGTTTACATTCACCGTTGATATTTAAATGAATGTGGCGCTCAGGATCGACCTCTCAACCAAACCCGACAGAGTTCATACAAACCCTGAGCACAAGCGTACGGACCAATCAGAACCGAGTCCTTTGCCACGTCAGCGTGACTGTTTTCCTTTTCGTTACCTAATTGGAGATCCGGATGCAGCATTAGGCTGTTTTAACATCATACAGTATTGTACAGAGTGTGAGTTCCAACTAACGGTGAAAATAGTGTTACGTCTAGCCGCAGGGACAGAACACCGCTGTAAATCAAGGACCCCCCGGTATTCATATTAACACTAACTTTTTCATGCTGAAGGAGGAGCACCTGAAAATGCGATGCACTACCAAGTAGAGTGACCAATCACGGTTGCTGTGGTCTGCGTTGCTGTGACACGTAGTTACGTTTCTAAAAAGATGCACATCAGGCTTCGGATTGGATGCGACATACGCAGAGGTAGAAACTGGCCGATACGGTCTTAAACACGTGAACCAGATGAGTGGGGGTCGTGATGGAAACCCTGCAGGTCAAGAGACTGCAGCTGTGACCTAATTTGCTTTTACAGGGAAGCAGAAGGTTGTAAACTTGAATCTGATGCGGATTCATCCTCAATCACCCGCTTAAGAATCATTTCGCCAAAATGCCACCGACGACGTAAACCAGCAGGGAAACAGTCAGGAGGAGTCACCACGTACGTTTGTATGGCATGGAAAAGAAGCAGAGATAAAGACTAAGAGAAGTCTAGAGAAGATAATGTGCCCACATCGCATGAACATTCTAGTAGCTTCTCCAATACCAATACCAACAAAACACAGAAAATGTGTGTGAAGCACATTTTGAGAGAAGCCAGAGAGTTTCTGGTCTGGTCTTATTAACGATTAAAATAAAAAATTTTGACTGAAAGGACAGAGTTGCTCTTCAAAGGTGGCAGGTCGCGTGGAAACAACCGCCTCTCTGCTTCGTAGGAATAATATAGCTAGGTAAAGAATAAATTATATATTTAAATAAATAAACAAATAAATAAATAGATTAAAAAAGCCAGAGGGCATGCTGTTATTTAAAAAAAATAAAATAAAATAAAAAAAATAAATAATAAAGAAGTGGCAGGGTGGTGAAGGCCTCAAGTTTGAATTTTTAAAAGTTTTTTATAGAATTACTTGGCATCGCACGCACCAAAGTGATTCGTCCCTTTTATCCCACAGCAATTGTACCAAAGTACAATTTACTAATAAATAAATAATATTAAGAATTGCCAAATTTGCTACTTCTAACAATTATTTATTTATTAACTTGCACTTTGGTTTATAGATATGCTTAATGCGCCATGAAACGAACCAATTCCAGTTATTGCTTGCTTTAAGAGCTATAAACACTCATCCCCTCGTCACTCGGGTTTTTTCTTGACGTTAAAAAGAAGGGTGGAAAAAATGCTCTGTTTCGTTACCAAGCCACCTGGGTCAGAATGCTTAAAGTGCTAAAGAAACTTCTTGTCAACAAAAACGTTACCATTTCAACATTTTTAAATCAGTGCGTGTGCAGCATCCACCAAACAAGCCCCAAACACGTGATCTGTTTTGCAAGCGAAACTCCTGATCAATCAGATTTCAGAATTCTACACAACAGCACTGGTACACAAAACTCATTCATGTGTGAACAACCGAGTAGCTGGTGAAAGAAGAAAACATGCCTTGTTCCACTTCTCTGGATTTGGTGTTATGGCTGCGTGAACACAGCACACCTGCGAACTTGCCCACTCCGCTCGCGTCACACAGACCAAAAAAAAAATAAAAAAAATAAAAAAGGACACTTGTTATAGAGAGATCCTAACTGATTCACTCCTTCCCTATTGAAAAAGATGACTTCTCGCTTTCTGAAGAACAGAGAAGCACCTGCAAGTCCCACAGCTCTCGCTGACGTCAGGACGCTGCAACTGTCGGAGTTCAGTCCTGTTCGACTCGCTGCAGGAAGCTCAGGGCCTCACGCTGATGATACCCACACTTGGAAGTGTTTCTGACATCCTGGGGTAGACTTTGCGCAACCTCGTTGCATAATGCTCCACATGCTGTATAGCACAGAACATTTCTGACATCTTTTCCCCCCATATTGAAACAGGCTTTTCCCACATGGAGCATACACCCACTAATTTAGCACAATGCTCGGGTGCAGGAGGCTGTCTGCAACATTTAATTAGCAAGCCCTGCCCTAATATTAAAGACTTAGCCAAGCTCTTAGCTCATTTTGATCCAGAAAGTACATCACACTCAAAAATGGTTTATGAACACGGGTCCTGATTCCTCTTCGCCTACGGAGAAGTCCGCATTAAAAACGGGAAGTGGAGAATATTTTACAAAGAGCAAAAACGTGAAGCGATGGTTGAATCTACAATCATTTTAAAAATCAGTTCTGGTCTCCAGTGAGACAAAATCCAAGGGGTTTGGTTATTACAATTACAATAAACTATTCGTACTTTTGAAAATCCTGACAAATGGCGTGAAATTTTCATTTCAACTTCATTTAGCCACTTCAACAGCTCAACAAACTTGCAAATTGTGTTTCTGTGATCACCTTTTGAGATAATAATCGCTGAGACTTGGAGCAGGAATAGGCATCAGAGAGAACAGATTGTGCTCATGGAAGTGAAATGAGTGCAAAATGCATCACCATTAGAAAAGAAAGAAAGAAAGAAAAATAACCCTCCAAACCAAAAGCACTGCTGAACACAGAATTAAAGAGGGTCATATCCTCTCCTCTGGTCTAACTGATAAATCACAAATATATATTCAAAACCAGAAAAGCTTGCAGAGTCTCACATGGCAATACTATACAATCGGCACGCGTCGTCTACACGGACTGGTTGACCTGTGATCAGACTTGGCACAGAGGCCTCGGCGGCTGTTTACAGAACGGCGGCCATGTGCTCATGGTTATGAGCTGGGCAAGTCGTTTTTTTTATGCAAGCCATGAGCTGAGCTGTTCCACACAGCACGCTGCATATTCAGAGGAACCTGGAGCGGTCAGTTTTTCCACCACTTGTAATACACAGGCTACATAAGGTCCACCCATTTCTGCTCTTGGTCATTTTCCTGCACTGACACAACTGACTCTAACCTCCAGGCTGTGAACCAATCCAACACCTGCCCACGAGGTCTCTGTGACGTTCTCCTAACATCAAAACTCTGAGCTCTCTCATAAAGGACTTTGTTTTGTTCCACTAATGGCTTTCTTGTAACCACGAGACTCCTCTTGTAATTGTGAAAAGACAGCAAACGTAATGATGTCTACAGTTGCCTACCATCTACACAAGCTCCACCCACTGAGGGAGTAGGCCACGATGCACAACATCTGTTCAATTAGAACACCAAGTTTCAACCTGCCATTACAAAGAGTATCTAAACATCAAGGTACAAAACCAGTCAGCACTCTTCCTCTATTCATGCACGTCAGTGATGATCAGTGCTGCGTTCCAATATCCATACTTTCTGTACTTACTATGCTTAGTTTGAGTTCGTAGGGCGTTCCCATTGCGATTGCGGCGAAAATAAGTGTACTGAAAGGACCCAGATGGTGCCCTTATAACGGTCAAATCTTGGAGTGTGGAACAATGTACACTTTTCGTACTGAACGGCCACCACCTTAGCTACATAGCGGAAGAGGCGGACCCAACTCGGCTCGAAAAATAAAGAAAGATGGCTGCTGGGTCTGATTTTCCACACGGCCTGCATTAGCGAAGTCATTTTGGAAAGCTAGAAATCTGTGAAGGGTTAAAAATCTGTTCGCTGTTCAAAATCTGGGATGATTTTTGGAGGGATAACGAGCCGCGGCGGCAGTCATGATCGTAATTTCCGGTAAGTGCACCATGGAGTAAGCGATTTGGAATAACACTTACCTACTGAAATCTGTGCACTTAGTAAGTGCGGACTGTGTACTACGTGTAAGTGTACTCATGAAAGTATGGATATTGGAACACGGCACAGATCCTATCGGCTCTTTTTGCCATCCTCATCTCAGTTAATGTGTACTTCTCTATTGAGAGCACTAAGACTGTGTCAATTCTGTTAACTGCCTGTTCTCTGACTTCAGACTTGCGGTACTTTTAGGTTTTCTTACAATTATCTACTTGTTTCTGGTGGAAATCTGTAACAGTCAGCTTATCTGACAACTCTAGACAAGTTACATAGTGTCTTGGTAAGGGTTAGGCTTGTGTGGCCGCCAGAAAAGCTTCACTCATCTCGTCTCTGGAGGGAATCCAAGAGTTCTTCTCTCAGTTGATACACTGATAATGAGACACCAAGCAGGTTAATGGAAACCCTTCTCATGTGCAGTCTGAAACTGCAAACTAAAAAAAAAAACGAGCAATGGAAACATTTGCAAAAATATACAGTTTATATGCATGCATGAGGCATGGTGTGTTTTTTTTTTTGTTGTTGGCAAAATTACAATGGAAACATTTTTCACATTTACCTCATGAGATATGACGGGGTAGTGGGTGCAATCCAATTTCACCACGCCGACACTCATCAGGTCTTGGAGAGCCATTCCAACATTTATTTGGAATGACCATCACGAGATGAGGGAACCCAGCTCGAACTGCATACTCAATGGAAACAGACCATTGGCAAGCACCTTTTGGGTTTTTTTTGCTTCCATTTTGTGCAGAACTACAATTTAAGCCAGCCTACAGTCTAACACCTGAGTACAACACTTCTGCTGGGTGGAGATCTGGCATGTCTGTGAAGGCCACAGCATGTGACTGAAATCATTTTCATACGCAGCAAATATTCCTCATCAGGGAATAACCGTTTGATCACAGGATAAAAGGTGTACCGTCAGAGGACCTCCTCACCAACCTGCAGTGGCTTTTCCCTTCAAAAGGATAAGTGGACCCAAAACCATGCCAGTAAAATAAATAAATACACCCCCCCACACACGCGCACTCAGCAGAACAAAGTTAGATAAAGCCACCAGGCGACAACTGAAGAACTTGTCAGTGCTCATTTCTCACTAAACCAATGTGCCCATTGGTAAGAGGGACAGATGGAGGCAATGTGCTTCAGAGAAAATCATACACCACCGGGGTCATATTTGACGCTACCTTTTATTTCACTCTCACATTCAACACACTCATTGGTTGGTGGACATTAGTGGACATCCCAGAATGTCTCAGAAGCACCATTTCATAATATGTAACAGGAAAGGGTTAATTAAAAACCCTCAGTGCTCACTGAGTCTGTATCATCATTTTAGCCAATGGAGATATTGTTCCTATTATGATAAGGTGGTCTGGGTCTTCCTGGGTCAAACTAGCATTACTACACAGCATGAATAACACTGGAGTTCATTCAAGGAGAACTGGGTTCCCACCGATAAAAACAGCTGATCCGCTCAACTATGGACACCGCATTAATGGATATTGGATACAACGGACAAAATCCGCTGGTCTGAATACATAATCCATTAGCCAGAACATCCGGTACGAAAGTTAAAAAATCCCGGGTGTTGCAAACTGCGTCCAGTAGTTCAGCAATTGTCCGCTAGTGGGCCGTGGCATTTATGCTACTAGTTGCTTCCAAGCCTCGGTTGAGCTGTGGTCGTTGTGAAACTATACTGTTTTTTCAGAGATTATTTGGTGTTTTTCACCTTAATGTTTTCTCAATGTACTTACCCGTTTCAGGGACAACCAATACCATCACCTCATTCTCAAATTTTCCAAATCGGTTTACCCAAAGCGCTACAGAAACGTGTTGAAAATTTGGCTCGTAAAAATACGACATCATTTCGCTGAAGGAGACTATAGACTTTATCTAAACTCCAATTGACTGTTACAATATATATCTGAGAACAAGTTCACCAAATATTAAGTAATTCGAATGACTCGCACATATGTTTTATCCCGCAAAATGTGGTGTCCGGTAACTAGACCAGGTTTGGTGTAAATTGTGTACTGGCAGTCAGCCATTGACGTGGAATTTCACATCATCAATCTTGCTAATTTAACAGCCTTAAAGAGCCTGAAGGCTGAATCACTGAATGCAATTGTTTTTGTTTACACCGTTTAGAAATTAGACGACACGAGCAAGTTAACGATATTTTCTTCTCGCTGAAGCTTTTTGAAAAGTTTGTCTTCCACATTTCTGTCATTGTCGTAAAGTGAAACCTCACCATGCTGATGTCATTACAGAATGCCTTATTTATTGGAACAAAACCTCTATAGAATAGAAGGTAAAAATGATGAGGACGACGCCCCAGACTAGGAGATGTCTCGTTCCCAATTAGCTGTCGACTTTTTACTTGGTGATTTGTCACTTTCATAATCAGCGCTAACAAATGCATTCATCAGAGAACTGGTTGAAGGACTCCACAAGAAATATTTCCTGAAAATTTCACGGGGGAAAAAAATCATAATTTCTTGACAGAGTTATGATGAAAAATGTGAATAACTCACTTTTCGGTCACAACTTTTTTTTTTGCAGTTTCAATGGAAGAGAGGCCACAAAAATGGGCCCCATTTCCCCGAGAGTTAAATAACCACATCTTCCTCAATGTTCAAACTATGAACATAAGTTTGGTCTTATTTTAAAGATTTTTTCAAGCTCTTTCCAATAAATAGTACCCTTTGTTTTGTCATACATTCATTTTGAAAGTCTTACATACCTAGTCATGTCTACAGTACTTGGGCAGCACTTTGATGGACCTTAGAGGTGTTTTTCCTCGTACAGGATTTCCATTATTTTAAACCCCTCACATTAAAACACTTCATATCATCGTACTATTCAAGTCAACGGACAACCTCTCCCCCAATTAGCCGATTAATGCGAGGACCAACTGTAATAATAATAATAATAATAACAACAATTATCTTGATCCCTGCTCATGTGAAGTGAAGAGTGGTAGTGAGCAGACAGCAGTGGGGTTAGTGCTAATGGTCTGACTGACGATTCCTGTGAAGTTATTTCCCCTGAGTGACTAAAACAATGAATTAAAAAGCATGTGGTGTTGAAAGTCCGGGGGAAAGCAGTGACATGGTTTAATAGTTAGTTATTTCTTTATTTCTTGCACGAGGCGGAATGTTTGCCGTGGCTTGTCCCAAGACGCGGCGACAAAACAAACCCCTTCTCCCGAGCGTTAGCTGTTAAACAAGTTCTCCAGCTAACGGACAGGGCTTCAGGTCCGAGACTTCAACGAAAGCCGGGCTACCAGGATCTTCCGTGAAGCTTCACACACAGGACATCCTGAAAAACAAAGCGCCTGCAGCGGTTTCTCCTGACGAGGTCCACATTAGCCGACTAGCAGCAACAGCGGCACGTATTGAACGACGACCAACACTAACACACAGGAGACTAGCTTTCCTTCCTCAGTCTGGTTAATTAGCCTAGTCAACCCTTATAAACAAACAAACAAAAAACCAACAACACGTATTTACAGCTTTAAATAACGTCAATAATTAAGCCGATCCTGTTTCCATTTCAGCACAGAGTGAAGATCAACTCAGCACTCTAACCTTGGCTTCATCCAAAATCCACACACTGATCACTTCCCCTTGCTAACCAGGACACAGGTCGGAGGGTCTGCGAGCCCAGCGTTCAGCGCACTCCTGTAGTGCACTCGGGCTGACCTACCGGACACATTGTGTTCAGGCCAGAGGATACTCACCCCGAGCAGCAGGGTACTGAAGAGCGCCGTGGAGATGCACCACACCAGGGCCCTGCTACACACACCCCAGGCCATCTTACACAGCGACAAACCAGCTCACATACAACAACTCAACACTCCGACGGCTCAAGGTGCTGGTTTTATCCCTTGAAGTGTACTTCAGCGCCTACTCTGAACACGAACTCTCTCTGCCATGCCGCTTGCGGTGCTTGTCGCCAGCTGGGACTACTAATCAGAGCACAGGCTCCTGACAGTACGCATGCGCACAAATGTTGAAGGCTGGCCTTGGACGTCAGTTCCGCTTACACCGGAACTCGCTCTGCTAACCTAGTCGGGCGCTTTTATTTTTTCATCTTGCAGTGTGCATGTGTGTGTGAGCGAGGCAAAAGCCGTGAAAAAGCTGTATGTCTGCGTTTTCCTTCGCTATAAAGTAAAAAAAAAAATGGTAACGTCTTTGGGTATAGGCTGTGTTTCTAAATCAGGCTTTGGAAACGCGAACCTGGTGTCAGATTATATTCCTGACATGACTTGACTTGGTGCACGCGGGGACACGTGGGCTGTGTACGTGTATTTTAGGTAATGTAAATCTGGGGATATTCTGCAACAGTTTGTGATTTATATGGTGTGTATGGTTTAGCATCTTGTGCTTAATGCTATTTTGCAGGTTTAGATTGGACTGAAAAATGTGCTGAAAGCTGAGTGGGATAAATGCTCAACCTCCAAAAGATAAGGTAGGCCTTTAGTTTAAAATAATAATAATTATATATATATATTTTGTGTGTGTATATATATATATATTTTGTGTGTGTGTATATATATATATATTTTGTGTGTGTATATATATATATATATTTTGTGTGTGTATATATATATATATATTTTGTGTGTGTATATATATATATATATATATATATAAAAAATTTTATTAGCAGTCAGTATTTGTGCTTAAACAGGTTGTAACTTTCACTGTTTATATTCAGTTGCCCCCTTTTTTTTAACTGCAGGAAAATCATGGCACCTGAAGGGCAGAGCGTGTAAAGAACAGTCTCTGCTCCATAGGTGGAGAATGTATAGCTACATCTGTGGCCTGTGTTGGACTGATCTAAACAAAGACTTTTGGTTAACAGTAAGACCAACCTCAACCAGATTAAATATAAATTTGTATAATTGTGTTTCTCATTGATAAATGTGTCTAAATGTTGTTGGGTTTTTTGTCTTTGTAGGGTTGAATGAACTTGGACAAAGGATGAATTGTGAGAAAAGATGAGTTTGATGCTTATAAGAAATAAACCATAAACTACTTTACCAAACCCTGTGCTTCCTGTCCTTTTATCTTGTTTGGTGGCACTGTCTTTGAACCTTTGAAGCCCTCCTCATGGCTCCATAGGCCAAGCAACAGTGCAAAATTAAAGGCTTGTTATAACTGGGGCTTCTTGGCAGCATGTCCCAAGTTGCTCTTTTAAGAGCAAGCTACAGTTGTTCCCCCAAAATAAACATGTGGTAGAGAAAGGAGTATTACAGTAAAAACACAAAGTAATTTTACCAAAAGCATTTATACACCCTCACATGTTACCATTGTCACAGTATGGCTGAACACAATCACTTAAAACGGCAATCATTTTCACAAAGTGCAAAAAGGTATGATGAGCATTTGGCATAGAGAAGCACACAGATCATTTAACATTGGCCTGATTTCTACAAACAATGGCACAGACATTTTGTGGTAGGTGTCCAAGTTAGTTGAATTAGACAGAGTACTTTGACATCTTAGTAATGAATTATGAAGAATATTGGAGAAAGCAACTGAAACACAGATGTGACCGTTATTAGACAGCGTCGAGTACCGGTCCTGTTGGCTTATTTTTCTTGTTTCCATTGTGGATCAAGGATTACCATTTTTGTTTCATACTCAGTGCTGGAAATCATTATCTACAGATCTTAGTTGTATAATTATGCTGTGCGGACTTGGATCTTAAGTTAAAATGGGAACTTTTGCTTCCATCAATGTTTCCAGCATTAGTGGACATCAGGAATTCTCACATCCAGTCGTTGAAGTTCATTGCCCTGAAGTTTTTTTTTTTCTTGCTGATGCTTTAAAGGAACCAGATTATTACAATGATGGGTTTGATTAGCTTGTGAGCTTGATCAGGGGTGTCTGAAAGAGTGAAATCTTGCTATACAGTTGGCCTCCAGGACTAGAGTTGAAAATCCTTGGTTTATCCTTCAATCTTGTATGCAAATAGCCAGTGTGGCTGCAGGCTTTCGCTCCACCCAAATAGGAGCCACACCTACTTGTTGATTACGGATCAACAGCTTAAACAAGTGGAATGACATGTGGCTTGTGTTTGGCTGGAATGGAAACCTGCAACCATACCAGCTTTATGCAGGTAAAATTGAACACCCCTGGCTTACACGTTCAGTCACATCACTGAAGCATAGTTACAACGATTATCTGGATAAAACAACACATTTTTGTCAACAGAAACTGACAACATTAAAACAAAGTTTAGATTCTTGTAAATCTTGAAAGTACAACATCCATAACAAAACCCCTAAACTGAGATGATCAGGCAATGATTTATACATTCAGATGGCTTCTCCATATTGCACAATGGCACCCATGTCCATGGCAAAGACAGTAGTGTGTATTTCATTTTCCAGCCAGTTCCAGAAAGGTTTCGGTTAAGAAGTTGAAGTCTACAGAAAGCGCCTTGTTTGTAGGTACTCGATTAGCCAGCCTGGGTAGTGCCACTTCTGGGGCAGGTGGGGTATTAGCTGGTGTCCTTGAACACAGTGAATTTGATCTAATTGCATAATCGTGTTGACACAGATGACTCGGGCAGCAAAGAGAGTTGTGAAGGTTGGCGTCTGTGTGGTATTGGTTATCCTTGAGAAAGCACGTTTGCACAAAGCAATTGATAATTATGGCGTACACAAAAATCCACAAACATATTCTCACTAGTTTACATTATTGAAAGAATGCTGAAGGTGGCACACACTCAATTAGGACCATTTTTAAGATATCCTATCAAAAGCCACTAGCAGGGACATGATTTGAAAGGCATGACATGGGAATATCTTAGTTGGCCTTCCAAACTGGTTTGCAAAGGAATGAGGTAAAAAGCTTTTGACACCCCCGGTACCTTCAGTAGGATAGTACCTATCCCACAAAAGTAGCTTTTAGCTGCAAACACATACAGTGACAGCAGACACTTGATTAGGAACACCTGCACATTCATGCAATCATCCAATCATCCAGATGATGATCAAGAGCTTCAGTTAACCGACACCGTACAGTTACTCACTCACCCATCCATCTTCTGCTGCTTAATCCTCTTCAGGGTCGCGGGGGGAGAAACCGGAGCTAATCCCAGCTGACTTTGGGCAAGAGGTGGGGTACACCCTGGGCTGGTCACTGGACAGTTAAAGATCAGAATAACCTTGTGTGGACTTTTCCCAACTGTCCAGTTTCAGTTCTCGGCTGATGTGGTGGGGTCTAGCGTAACCCTCCACTTTAAGGTGTGATGTTTTGTGGATTCTGAGATACTTTTCTGTTCACAACCATTGTAATGAATGTTTTTTTGAGTTGCCATGCTCTTCCTGCCAACTCAAACCTGTCTGGCCATTCTTCTCTGACCTCTCTCATCAACAAATGGTTTCTGCCCACAGAAATGCAGCTCACTGGATGTTTCATGGTTTTTCGCAACATTTTGTGTAACCTTTCGAGACCTGTGTGTGTGTGAAAATCCCAGGAGATTTCTGAAGTACTCAAAGTAAGCTGTCTGGCACCAACAAACATGCCACACTCAATGTCACTAGGATCACATTTTCCCCAGTCTGATGTGTATTTCACCTGAAGCTCTTGACCGGTGTCTGCATGATTTTATGTGCTGCTGCCACAGGATTTTCTGATTGAATAGTTGCCTGAGTGAATAATGTTCCTAATAAAGTGGTTTCTCAGCCCAATGTTTACCGCAGCCATTGCTGACTTTAATCCAAGGTTGTATGTTTTAATTACCACAAATGTATCAAACACTGCCAGAACTGCCTCTGCATGTAAAGCATTGTTCATCAGAACTCTACTCACTTCAAGGTCTAATACAAATGCATTAGTCTACTACTGTGCATTTAGACACACTCATGTTTCCAACTAACCTTCATCTAAAAACATAATATAACAAGTGCCCTTGGCTGACTCCACAAAGTCTCTTACGGCAGTTTTATCAGCCTTCAAAAGTCATCCGCAGTTTGTTCAAGGTCCAAGGGAGCCACGTCTTTCAAGGCATCGGATGTCACAGTAGCTAAGTTCACGCCAGACCGTTTGTCCATGGCTGAGTGCATGATGGGTAACCATATGTCGTCCATATTTGGCATGACAAATATTTTCTGTGATGGACAACAGAAGAGAAGCAATGCTCAGAACAAAAATATTGCTATATTATTAATTATATATAGTATATTTATGTGTATCTAGAGAAGATAGAATTCAGTACAGACCAGTGACTATACATGGGTGCATGCCATATCAGGGATTCAAAAGGTATGCCAAAATGTCTCCGGTGGCTGGCAGCAGTGCGGATTTGAACCCTGTATGCTCCTGCGTTCCTTACATTTTAAATAACGTCTCCACAAATAATTTTTAGGAATAGTGTTCTGTCATGTTTACAAGTCCAACCGGACCTTTTATCTCCCCCAATATTTTCTTTACAATTAAGGCATATTATAGGAGATATTTGGTGATGAGTAAAAAGGGCGTGGTGTGCATGAACCCAAGTCCTGAGTTAGGGGAGGGTTGGGTGTGGGTCTAGCAACCTCATCCTGTAGAATGCACTTAGCTAAGGAAATGTCAACCGAGCCCCGTGGGGGCCACTCGACACCATATGTGCCGGACAGCATGACAGGAATGAAGAAGAAAAGAAAAGCGCGTGGTTGGTGAGTGATTGACAGTTTTATACATGACAATTGAGTGTCATGAACATGCACACACTTTCCAACACTCTTGACACTCAGTCATGAGGTCTTTGCAGTTTTACTCATCATTCAATTCAATTCAATTTTATTTGTACAGTAGTTCCTTGTGCATTCGCGTTTCTGGATTCGCGAATTCACAGATTGGCGAAATTTTCTATGGAACCTAACTAATTTACAATCACGTTTTTTTCACACATCTGCGAAATCTTCATAGCAAAATGCTCAGAGCGAATGCGTACGTACTGTTTGTTTTGGTGATGGCATAGGCTCCATGATGACACACTATTGGCTGGAAGGATAGGAAGTAGCCAATCACAGAGCAGGGTACCATCTTTCCTCGTTGCTGATTGGCTGCGAGCTAAGATGCGTCGTGTACTATTTGAGTGAAATCGCGGTTCATCTCCCTGCATCTCAGTTTAACACGCAGGTATTCGATACAAGTGTGATAAGTGTTTTCGGTGATTTTTTCCTTGGTTTTTATTTAAATTAGAACAAACCTCAAGATGCCTAAACATCAACAATGAATTATTATAGGGGTAACATTAATATAACCGTACTTTAAATATGCTAGTGTGGCAAATATCAATTAGGCGATACTGTACTCTGTTTTTACATCAACCATTTTTTTTTTAAGGGTGATGTATTGAGCTAACTTTTAAATGAAATTAAAGTGCTTTGGGAGCATGATTTGAGTCATATTTAGGGTTTCAACTTTAGAAATAAGCATTTATTAACATTTTTAGTGAATGCTAAACCAAACATTCGTGATTTTCACACATCCGCACCGGGGTCTGGAACCTAACCTCGCGAATGTGCAAGGTACTACTGTATAGCGCTTTTAACAACAGACAGTCACAAGGCAGCTTTACAATATATAAACAATATATAATGTCCAATTAAAGGCTTATTAATCAATAAACATATCTACAAGTGCACATACATACATATACACATATACATATATATATATAATTTTCACTCCCTATCCCTAATGAACAAGCCTGTGGTAACGGTGGCAAGGAAAAACTCCCTGAGATGACAGGAATTTTTCATTATGTTACTCATTTTGATGTTTAAGCTAGCTTGTTGTACTGATACTATACTGAGCAAACAATGTGTTGACTGTGTGACCATTGCTTGATATTTTTTAAATAGTCACGTTTTAAACAAACTCCACCAACAGAGTAAGCATAAGAGAGTACATATTCTATTCTTAATATAAAAACTTTTTTTTTTTTTAAATAAAGTGGACTATTTTTATATCCCACTTCATTATGGGATATTTTGTAGCGATTCATGACGTACAGTAACATGCAAAAGTCTTGAGCCAACCTATATTTTAACACAAATTTGATTACAGATGTTTATTTTATGAATTCTGCATCATTGAGTCAGTACAGAAATATCTTAGATTTCCAGCCATTACTTTTCCGAAAAAAATCATTTGCATTTGAAAAACATTTGTACATCAGTAAAGAAAGCAACTGATTACAAAAGAGACCAATTTTCAGACAAAAATCATAATGAAGGTTCCTGAAATTTGCTCCAAAAAAGAAAAAAAAAAGAAGCACGTGTGTCAGTCAAAATCTCCAGAGGAACTGTGGCAGATTGTACAAGATGCTCAGTAAAACGTACCAGATCGTTTCCTTACAAAACTGTACAAATTGTACCTGGGATTACTATTTAAGAAAAAAAGCAAATACACGTGACACCAAATGCTGACTTTGTTGATTGTATTACCACTTACTGCATGTTGTAGTATATTTCTTTTAAGTAGAAAGATTTAATGCCATTATTTTTGACACAATCTTGACTTTACTGAAAAAATAGTGTGGCTCAAGACTTTTGTCCTGTCTTGTATAATCTCACGTAAATCCAATTCAGTTAAAAGTTCTAAACACTAAAACTTAATACTTATGGAAGCCACTGTAATCTTTTTATTAGAGGTACCCTGCAGGAAGCTCAAGGAAATATTGAAAATCACCGAAAGTATAAAATGTCTTCAGTGAGTACTTGACTTAGTAATTCGAGACAAATTACATTTAAAACAATTGCAACTATAGCTTGTACGTTAACCCGATAATCCAGTCTGTCATCGCAGTAGAATAACACATTGTCCAGCCACGCCTAAAAAAGGGAAACGCATTGAACCTGGTAGTACCTGAAACTCCTGATCCAGTTTTTTCTCTATCCAGTCAGTGACGTGGGCGAACGTGACCTCCCTCTCACCAAGTTTGGGTCGGGCTTTCAGCTCAAGGTGGGGAGGCTGTCTGAAGCCATACCTATAGACAAAACAGTGCCTGACAATCTCACTCTCCAGTAATGGGCACAATCCCATGTCCCAAAAGTGTCCAGACATCGTAAACATGTTGTGGAAATATACTGTCACAAAGCAAAACCAGTCTAAACTCTAGGTCATGTAGTGTAATTGTTGCACAGTATGCTATATGATAGAGTTAGCTCCAGATTTATGAAAAAAAATTAGCTTAATCTCATTGAAATTATTTTAATCTCTTAATCTCATATGTAAGAAATTATTTTAAGAGATTATAAGAAATTGACATTTTTAACTGAATACACACACACATACAATCATGTGTCCCAATTATTGGCACCCGTGTGGAATTCAAAATGCAACAGAACAATGTGAACCTTTACATTAAAATTTAAGTTTAAGTTTTAGTTTGTAGTAACTCACTGGCCATCCACGACTTATGTAAACATAATAAGGTGCAAAGGATGGATTAATTTTTTCACACAAATAAAACGAGACAAATGTATTAAAAATGATAAATCAGGCAATGGTTAAAAGAATTGGCACACGGCTAAATATGCCCACAGTTAGGGCAATAATTACGATGTTTAACACAACCTGAGCTGTAAATAATCTGCCTAGACGAGAGCACAAGTGCATGTTGCCTTCACACACCGCAACAAGGATGGATAGAACAACAAATAACAACAGAATACGAAAAACCTCATCCTGAATTGGAGATTTGTTTGGGATGGAAGAATTGTCAAGTCACCAAGTCACCAAATCTACAATTAGACGCGACCTCCGTGCCAAGAGACTATTTCAAAGACATGCAAATTGGCCCGTGGACTTTTCTAGATTAATGTGGAACTTGGTCAAATGAGAACAAAATAGAGCTTTCTTGAAATAAACACTGAAGGTGGGTTTGACTGGAAAAGTAGGATGGCTATACAGAAAAGAAACTTACATAATCAGCGAGCGGTCAAATAATTATTTCCACCACTGTAATGTCTGATATAAATGAATAAATTTTTTCAATTAGATTTCATTCAATAAATATATGAATAATATGAAATGTCTTGCTCGTAATACTTATAAAATAACACTTTTAAAACATATAGCGTTTCTTCCCTACTGTTAAAAACATTTAATGGGTTACTTTGACTAACACGGGACATGGTTACATAGCTTGGTCTTTCAACAGCTTAAGAGCTATTATTTCTAACAGGTCAGCACTCAATCACAGCGCCAACAAAAAACTGCATTCATTCATACTGTACCATATTCTGTCTGTAGGTGGAGGTGGAATGTTGATGGCCAGCATGCCGTGGCACTCTTGCACTTCCACAGTGAGGAGAAGGGGAGTGTTGGACATCTCCTCCATCTTCTTCTTTATGAACTCCGTCTCAGTGGCCTTCTGAAAATACTTTGACTTTGCGATCTTGTCTACGAAGCGCATGATCTTGCTTGGCCGGTGTCCTCCTACGAAACTGTAGAATGATGTGAGAAAGCATACAGAGTGTCAGGTACATCACTAATGGTGAGTGGAGGGAACTACAAAGCTCTTAAGCTCTTAAGCTCTGTTCCTATTAGCATGAGACAAAGAGACAAACAATCTGCGGGTATATATACTGGAAAATGCATCATCATCTCAAGCATATACAGTGTTCCCTGTACCCACGAGTGTCTGAGGCCACGAGTAACTTGAGTCACGAGCATTTTTATTTAATAAAATC
>JAQLOM010000008.1:11889004-11905674 GCA_030068315.1 Chrysichthys thysi | reverse complement strand
GAATGTGCCATGTGTGCCGCCGAGAAGTCCTGGCCAGTGCTCGGTGTAAATTATGGTCATGGAAGCTAGGAATGTTGTCAGCATCTCCTAGCCAGCTATTGCCGCCCTACGACTGGCAGACAGCGTTGTTGATGATGATGATGATGATGATGATAAAACCTGTACAAAATAATAATATACATATGGATCTATCTATCCATCCATCCACCCATCCATCTATCCATCTATCCAAATAAATAACAAGCAAAGAAGGTGATCCATGTATTGAAATGTAAAGTATACTGAGATACTGAGTTCGCCATGGAAGGCTATTCTCTACAAAATTACACTGGCATTATCTGACGTGAATTTCCCTATTAAATGTCCCCACCCCATACCCTACCCCACACTAGCACACGGCTCCAACGTTTCCGAATTTGGAACAATCAGCTCCTTTCTCTGTTCTCTACTTACTTAGCAAAGACATAAACAGACACATAGGGTCTTTCTGAATATGCTACCGCTACCAATGTTGGACCCAGAGCTGCAGGGGTTTGCTGTGACTCTGGTTGGTGAACCGGGTGAAAAAGCTCCCACATTGGTTTTGAAAGGCTGCTCTCCCACCATACAGCAGGATTAGATTCCACATTGTGAGTTCCCATGGAACAAACAGGGGTGAGAACTGGGCTTTCTGGGTTAGGCCTTTCCCCTCCCTCCAAACCCCCCAAAGGGCTTTAGAGAGCAGGGTACAGAGAGAGGCAGCCTTGCTGGGTCTCTGGAGAAAGACTTCGTTCTCAGCATGGCTGCTCCACATTAGAGGGAAAAGCTAGCACAGTGAAGCTATTCAGCTCTCTCAGCGCTCCATACACGCACACACACACAAACTCTCCTTTTCTCTCTCTTTATTTTTTGCTCACTTACATTCACTTTCTTCTCTCAGTCTTGGTTTGCCCTTTCTCGGATAAGCTCTGAAGTAAGGACGCACGGAACGTTCCCTCTTTGGCCTCTGCCTCTGATCCAGATGCGTGATGTTCCTTGTGGTGTGGAATCAGAACATCCTGAAAAACCTCAAGTATCTCAGGAATTAATCATGTGATTTAAGTCAAGAATAAACATTATGCTAAAGGTTGGGGGTTCCGAACGTATAAAGGTACATTTGGCGCCAATGCGAGGTAATACACTTCAAAGCTGAATCTGCTTCTGAAGATGTAATTAGGTTCTGATGCTCAAGATGAGACTTTTCTTTTTGCATCAGATGTGGTTTTGATGTTAATTATTATTCCCAGAGAGGGCCGCAATGACCAGTAGATGCTATGAAAGCAAAGGGGCCAAGTGTACACAACACAAGGGATAGAAGAGTTACCAGGGGGTCTTTGAATCCGACTTCGATTGACAGTAAGTGTAGATCATGTGATCCAGTCTGGCTTCCAATCAAGTGGAGCGGGTGACTCATTAAAACTTGGGTCGTGAAACAGCCTCAAAGCAGGCCATGGGGAGGGGGAGGAAAACGAAAAGACTGTTTGGATCTGCATCTCATTACTTCGCGAGTATAGAAAAAAGCGGTGAGATTTTAGGTGAACCCTGCACTCCTGCAGGACTTCAGCCTTTCCTTTAGACCAGAAGATAAAACGCTCCACAGGGAAAAAACGAGCGGTGCAGTTAGTTAGCGGCATCAAATTGTAACTTTCATCTCTACTACTGATGCTAGATGTGATGAGAAAGTTTGTGCTTTTTATCATCATGAATTACATTTTGAACATCATCTCTTTCTTTATATGTATTATAATAATAATAATAATAATAATAATAATAATAATAATAAAAACCCAAGTAGAAACACATCATGCTGTCTTTATGCATGTTAATAATTTCTGTCAAATAAACAAACGTCATAACCCAAATGGTCATATTTGACTCATGATCATATAAACACGGAGTGACTCAGAGCATCTGGTGTCTCGATCAATCACGCACTGTAAATGGTTCTCTTCAGTATGTGTTCGGAATTAAAATACTTTGTTTTTGTCTTTCCTATTTCAAGTCCTGTCGGAGAAATGGATGGGAAACAATTGATGTTACGTTGGATGTTATTACTATAGTGCTTACACATGTGTAGCTGTTAACCACATGTAAGCATTTCCAGGAACGGCCTGAGAACGGGAAGAGGGGATGGGTGTGTATCAGTCAAACAGGAAAGTCTGAGTGGGACAGATGGGAGAGAAGAACAGGGGTAAGGGAGAAATGTGGGAAACGTTAAAGCAATGAGGATCAAAATGGGGGAAGAGAGAGAGAAGAAGAGAGAGAGGGAGAGAGAGGAGAGAGAATTTAACAGGGGGCTGGCAGTTCTGTGACTGCTGCAAAAGCACAGCTAATCCTCTACAGGTGTGCATGAGCATGTTACTGATAGAAGAGATTGAAAGTGAACGTGTGTGTGTGTGTGTGTGTATGTGTGTATGTGGGTGTGGGTGTGCTGAATACATCTGTTTATTATTCCTGCAGCCTATGCATGTGCAAAACATTCACCTCGAGCTGCTCCTCACTGAGCACTCTGGACTCACACAGGGCAGATAGCTGCGTGCACAAAACATGAAAGCATATGTTTGAAAACCCTAAGACCAATCAGATATGCATTCCTCACGCTCATATAACTCATATATCTTGCTACCTGTAGTGTACAAATTCATTATGGGTTCATCATCATCATCATCATCATCATAATACAGTGAACCCCTGCAATACCGCGGTTCACCTCTCGCAGCTTCACTGCATTGCAGATTTTCAATTTTTGATTCACGGAATTTTTATGGCTTTCACGGGACTCTGGAATATAAAATAGAATTTAAAAAAATGGTCATTCAAACGTTAAAAGAACATTTAAATCAAAATACAACAGTAGGCACTGTATTTCATCAGCGGATGAAAAGTGAAAGTGGCTGTGTAAGCCACTTCCGCTTCAGCTCGTGAACAGGAAGTGACCTCACTGGCGTAAGCACGCATGTAGAATTTTATATGTTGTTAAAATGTCGTATGTCTAAGAGTGTAGAAAGTGTTTGAGAGCATAGGATGTGTTTATAAGAGTGTGGGGAAGGTTAATAAAAGAGTGGAAATGGTTTATAAAGCAGTATCGTGGTTTCCCTTTTCCTCCCACAGTCTACTCTAAATTGTCTGTAGGCGTGAGTGTGACTGGTTGTCTGTCTCTGTGTTTTGGCCCTGCGGTTGATTGGTGACCTGCCCAGCGTCACAGGGTGTACCCCGCCTCTCAGCTGGGATTGGCTCCAGCTTCTCCCCATGACCCTGAACAGGATTAAGTGGCAGAAGATGAATAAAGACAAATAAAAGGTTAAGCAGCCCCCCCTCTAGGCTATCCCCGGAAGTGTTCTTCTTCTTCTCATCACCATTATTGTTGTTGTTGTTGTTGTTGCTGTTGCTGCTGCTGCTGCTGCTGCTGCTGTTGTTGTGGTCCAACAATTCTTCTTCTTACATTGTTGCTTTATTTATATTGACATTAGAACGAGATGAGGCTGATGTGGATGATGCTTTGGGGAGTAACCAGATAACCAGATTTTAAAGTGATGTAACCTGACTTACAGGTGACACACTAAAGTGCAATCCTGGAGTTTTCAGAACTACATATAGCGAAAGATGACAAAAAAAAGTGACTACATGAAGGGCTTTCCCAGGCTGCCACACATATACATACTCTGCATGTAACCCTATAGGACTGTCCTGCTTTTGCAGAAAACAGAGTCAAGTGATCACATTTATCACACTGTCAGTAAAGGGAAAACTGATAGGTAGATCTCCTTTATATCGGCGTGTCTCCTGGAAATGAGCAGAGCACAAAGACTGCGAGTGCACTTTGTATCACTTGCGACATACGTGTGACTCGCTGTCAATCAGACACAGTTTAATGGTATGGAATTGGCACAGACTTAAAAGGGACATGAAACTGAAAGGAATATGGCATCTGGGGCAGGAGATGAGAGAGACGAAACAAGCGGGGGGGGGGTGTTGGTAGACGGGGTAGAGAGGAGATCAGAAATCGGGATACAAGTGAGGAGAAGACGGGGAGAAAAGTAAGAGAGGGTAGTGAGAGAGGAGCAGTGAGGAGCCAGAGAAGGGGAGCAGAAATAATGATGAACAATAAAGCAGGGAAAAGAAAGACGAGAACTGGAACAAGGACAGATGTTAGATACATATCGGGGCAAAAAAGTAAGATGTGAAAGATGTGAGACTCCACTGTGTGTCGTGAAAGCTGATTGTGTGCACTTTCTTCCTGGTTACTCTGGCACAGGTGGAATGGGACTTTCTCATTGGTCACTGTCTTAAACAGCCATGCACAAATGTACAACATTGTGTTAAATGCCAGAATATTAAAAAGCCAATGCATGAAGCAAATTCTCTGTGCATAGAGTTATCACAGCAATATGGCTGCACCTGCGAGTATGAGAGGAAGTGGCACTAACCTGTCTATCATAAGATAACTTTCTCTCTTCCTCTCTCTCCTCTCTATCATTCTCTCTCATTCTCTCTGTCTCTCTCTCTCACACACACACACACACATTCTCTCCAATATGTGTGCTCTTTCATCCGTTGAAGGAATTTCCCTGCAGAAGGGATCAAAGCAGCAGCAGGACAGCAGGTGTGAAGACACTTCATTTCTGACAACAGAAAACAGAAGTGAGGGAGGAGCTGCAAGTGGGGGGGGTATCTTCAATATTGAGAACTTTTTTCTTCACTACCAACTTGTGATCGCTGATATCCCCCTGAGACCCCACTGTCCTCCCAAGAGGACATCACATTTTCCCCAAACTACATGTACTTGTTAGATCCTCATATGAAGACCATTGGGTTTTACGCTTTTGTCAAACTTCTTCCTGTTTGGAGACAATGATCAAGTTGAATAGTTATGAGTTACGAAAAAGGAGAAACAGTGATGAGAAAGGACAAGGCACACACCATTAGACTTTGGGTCTCAGCAGGATATGTCTCCACCAACATCTGTGCTTTTAATGGAGGGTAAAAGAGTGTTTAGGTCAGCAGACAGACACCTGCTCTGATACATAATATTTAATGGAGTTGGTTCTATTTCCCAAAATATAACCAGTTGGAAATTTCCAATAAACTATCAATGAATGTGCTGTAAATTCAGCACAAGCCTGTCAGAGGTTACAAGCTGGTATAAAGTTTGCTGTAACCCAATCATGAAAGTTATAGGGGTTAAATGATGAAGTGTAGGGAGCTTGCTAGCTGATTTGGTTACTTTAGCAGCAGAAACGTGTGTGGGGGGGGGGCTGTTTGAGGATTAAGCCTTGGTCAAATGGTTTGGGGTGGAATTAGGTTTATTTTACGGTTGGAATTCGGCATTTAGTTGGTTATGGTGGTGGTTAAGGCTAGGGTAAGGGGCGTGAGAATGCATTATGGTGATGAGACATGAAGATAGAAGTACAAGTATGTGTTTTTGTTTGCTTGTGTGCGTGTGCATGTGTCTATGAGTGTATGTGGGTTTATGTGTTGTCGCACACTAATTTCCATGTTCATGCAGTGCATATAATGGCAGACTATAAGCAAATTTACTTTGCTTCATATCTATACCTGTACTCAAATTTAAACACCAACTGCGTGTCACCTAAACTAGAAGGTTATTTTTATCCTATTCACACGGGGAATGGTATTACTTCGTACTTAGCTGTGACCTATCAAATTTAGTTAATTCTATTTCACAGTATGTAGGTCAAAGCAAACTAGTAGCCTAACTTAAACCCCCGTGACCTGTACTATGCAGTTACATGTGGTCTTTGTTTGTCCCGTGGACTTCGTATCTGATCACTTGAAAGTTTTGAACTGCATCACGCAGGATCCCGGTTATGATCCACACCTCTAGTCTAAACCAGATCTCTGTTCTCTGTTTAGAAGACGTTATCTATTCAGTTCAACTACTGTATTTGTATCTGTTACATCTCTAGTAACAGCCTGTTCGTATTTAAATCACTGATGGAGTGTGTGTTCTCACGGTTGATGTTGTTTGTTGTGCAAAATTACTCATAAAGTGAAGCTCCCTTTCATGTCTCCCTACCAACTTTCAAGATAAACCTACACCCATGGGTGACATCATCAATAAGCAGCTTAAATATGTGATTATGTCACCCAGATTTAAAACTACAACCATTACACTCAAACAGCAAAGACTGCAGGATAAGGTAGACATGACAAAGCTGCGCTTATGTGATCTTATATTACTTAAGCAAACTAAAATTTCCTAAATGCAAAACCACAAGGGTACAAGGATCCCCCACAAGGATATCTACTATAGCTTTGGAGACTTTCACTCATTTATAAATGCCCTGGACTGATAGTGTTCATGAAAGTGTCTCATGTAACCTTAATCGTGACAGATATAAGTGCATTTTCAAACTCCCAAGCTCATAAAAATACAATATTGCACATTCAGTGCTCTGACACTTGGAAAAAAAAATGGGCCATTTGGAAATGGAGAGCGTTCAACACAAGCCCGGTCCTAGGAGAGTGGGGAGAAAGTGATACAGGCGGCTCTGGGAACTTTTTAGTGCTGCCAAGGACAGAGCGAAAGCCCCTCTCAGATCAAGTCTCCCTCACAGATCAAAGCTGTGCTCAGCAAACCGTGTTCAGTGGAGTGGCCCCTGCGTTGGCTGTCAGACTTGCGGGTCTTCAGTGCACAGGTTTTACATCAGGGCAAAACCCCTATGTGAGTGAGTGCATCAACAAATCATTTTCACACGCTCAGAAAAGGTTGTTAAAGTATACTCCCCCCACACACACCCAAATGGCCAATGCTATATCCCCTCCCAATTTTCTCCATGATTTAGTCTTGGCCAATTCCCATCCACCAGTCGGGCATTATGGGCCAACCACCTCCATCTGCATGCATCAGCTCAAAGCAGCCATGATTGACTTGCGTTCCTGTGATGAACAGAGCAGAGAGAACATCACCCCTCCCATACTAAACCAAACTCCTGTGTAAACTATATAACAAACTATAACTGATTGTCTGGACACACTGACTAACATGCAGTCTTGAATTTGCCATGCTTTCCTACAGGAATCTTTATATAGACCTGTAGAGCGGTGACAAAGTAAAGGATAAAGCTAGATAAAGTGCTTTAAGAAAGTGTTTGGCCACCTCGAGCTGCCAGAAGAGCTTCAATGCATCTTCTAAGTTTCTGGAAGTGTAATGATGAGGTGAAAACTCTTCTTCCTAAAGGTAGTACCTTAACTGTTGGTTTCTCCTAGTTTGGATGCCTGATCACGCTGACAGGTTTAAACCAATTATAATACTCAAGGAGGGCTGGGAAAAGCAGATGGTCAAAAAAGTAAAGTTGTTCACATCTGCCCAGTTTTAAGACGTTGTTGGGAATGTGTTAAACATGTGGAGAAACTTTGGACTCTGTGGCCCTCAGCCTGTATAAACCAGGTTCAAAAATGATATGGACCAGCAACTTCCAACCAAACAGTCTTTACTTGCCTTTTAATCAGGTCTGACTGTCCAAAATGTGATTTTCTGAAAAACAAAAACACATTTTAATGGATGGAACAGTGATTTTTTTCTTAAGTGAGAACACATTTTCTAAAATTTGATCAGATTGTAGCACACACACAGCTAGCTAAAAGCTGTGCAAGCTGTGCCTTTATATCTACATTTACACTGAGACATCGCACATAACTTCTTTGTTGACTGGGAAGATGCTGACTCAGTGTTGTTTTGGATCACAGTGTATGCATGCTCTTAATATCCTATTCTTTCCATTTTAGGACAAATTATTTTATTTATTCATTTTCTGACTGTAGTAAGTTGGGGGTCGCTACCTGAACTCTGCGGCAAAAACTTAAGTTATGACATTTAATTGTAACTTTAGGAAACCTGCAAGAAGGGAACTAAATCTGCTTATTGCCTGGAGAGAGTGTGGAGATTTAATAAATTATCACCAAGAGGGGGTGCTGCCTTACAACTCTGATAAGTTTAAATCAAACACTTTATAGTCAGGGATGACTGTTAGGTTGAGGTCTACTAAAGTAGCAAACTAAAGTTGGAGGTTGTTAACACTGAACAGATGAGCATGTGGAAATCTATCAGTCTATGTGGCCCTCAGCTCTTAAATAAGAGAAAAAATGACACAGACCTCCAACATCTAAGCAATCAGGAGAAGCAGGTGTCTTTACTTGCCTGTTAATCATGTCTGACAGTCCAATATGCTCCATCTGTCGCACTGGCCTTAGGTAGCAAGTGTTTTTAAGAGGTTTAGTTATGGAGAGAGCACTCTATTTGTTTGAGTTTTGAGTTTCAAAGCAGGTATCCTAAGCTAAATTTCATGGAAAGTCAGTGACTATACTTTTATTTTAGCATACCAGTCTTGAACATAGCACCACATTTCATTGGATCTAAAATATTGTGTAAGTCTATTGCTAATTGTACTGATTTCATCAGAGAGGGCTTCATAAGAGGTTTAGTTATGGAGACAGCACTCTATTTGTTTGAGTTTTGAGTTTCAAAGCAGATATCCTATGCTAATTTTCATCGAAAGTCAATGACTATACTTTTATTTTAGCAGGCCGGTCTTGAACACAGCATCACATTTCATTGTATGTAAAATATTGTGTAAGTCTATTGCTAATTGCACTGATTTCAATGAATATCAAATAATGGCTCAAGGCTAAATTACAGGCATATATTCCTCTTTATATCTCAGACATAAAGCTGCCATATCACAGGATGTTTTGTAGCTTCATTATTTTTATTTATCCTAGGACGGTGCAAGTCGAGTTACTTTAAACAGCTTTTAGAGTAAAGCTTTAAAGGTTCTTTAGTGGTCCTTAAGGTCACATTATGTATTTGAAATCATTTTTAAAAGGTACACTATAGTCACATTTCCAAGTAAAAGATACATACGAAATGAGTTTACTTACAGAATATGGATAATTACTTCTATATTTAATTATTTACATAACGCTCTTTTCCTGGTTACTAAATTTGTTTGTAGAACTGAAGCATATCTGGACACCCTGTTGGCATTTACTTTAATTTATCGCTCATGTCATCCATCTATACCACTTCATTAGTCAGGGTTGGGAGGAAGCTGGAGCCCATCCCAGCTGACTTCAGGTGAGATGTGGGCTGCACCCTGAGCAGGTTGCCAATCTATCACAGGCCTAACACAGAGACAAGTACTCACATTCACCCCTACTGGTGAATTTGGTTGACCTAATCTGCATATATTTGGGCTGTGGGAGAAAACTGGAGCACCCAGAGGAAATCTAAGCAAGCACTGAAAGAACATGCAAATTCCACTGAGAAAGGCCCCAGTCAGATGGCAGCTTCGAACCCAGAACCTTCTTGCTGAGGCCACAGTGCTACCCACTGCTCCCGCCGTGCCACCCTTGCTGAGGCCACAGTTAATTGAAATGGCAACATAGACATACTCTTAGTTGTAAGCTTATTTAGTTAGTGGATCAATATATCTAATAAATGATACCTAAAAATACTAAAAATGTCAGTCCTCTTACTAATCCTTGTAATCTTGGAAACTCAACACCCTCTGAAAAATGCCAACTGTCAAATGCTGTAAACATGAATGTTTACATGTAAATAATTTGTCGATGTTGTATCACCCTGCTGTTTATGTCCCTGAAACACACTGTGTTTATTTCAGCCACAAACAAAGACAGAAAAACAGCCTGCGACAAGGCGTCCGCAGAGCATCTTTACACGGACAAAAAGACAAAAGAAACATCAAAGGTGCCAGAAGCAGGCAGTCAAGGCGAGTCTTCAGTGCCAGTAATTGTGCAAGATTTGATTAAAGAAGGATTATGATTTAAAATGGACTTCAAAAAGTACTACACGGCTAAGATGTTACATCGTAAGAAGTTCAATTGAATGCCGAGCAGACATGAAGGGCCGACGTAATCCAACTATTATGCTCTCCAGTTTCAGGACTCTTTCCCTCGCTCTGCTTATCCAGAATGCTCACTTCAAAGCACAGAGTGGCATTAATGATTTATGGTAAATGGGCATGTCCTAATGAAAGTATGATGAAAGCATTTGCTATCCTCAATTTTTGTCTTTTTTTTTCTTTCTTTTTTTTGGGTGGCTTCGCTGCCTGTCCCCAGTTGACATAGTAAGACATAGTAAGTGGTATGACATAGACCACACCATGATTGTGTGAACATGTCAGCGTGTAAATGTCAGTGCACTTAGGCACCCCTATGTGTGTGCCATGTGACCTCGAGCATCTGGCTAGTGAACTGAACGTGTAAATACAAACCCCGCTCCCCAGCTGTCATCTATACACACGCTGATCTGATCTCACACAACATTCTTAGGAATTGACGTGAGCGATATGACGGATTTCACCCCTAGACCTCAACCATCTCATCATCCCCCCTCCCCAAAGTAGTTCTGTCTTCCAGAAGTCCTTTTGAGAGTCTCTGCTGGCTTCTTACATAAATACATAAATCGTAGTGGGAGACAGCAGGGCTTTCAAGTGTCAGCAGATCACACAGACACCCACTGTTTACTCACTAGACCAGGAAGGCTGTCCCGGTGCTTAAAACCTGGGTAAGAGACAGACTCAGGACGCCTATGGTGGAACAAGAAGGACAATGGCCTCCTAGACATGTAGGTGCCAGTTCAGTCCTCCCACCTGACCCCAGATACAGACTCACGGACAGGCCAAAGGAGAGGTCAACTCTCAGTGTGTTCCCATGGACAATGGACACTTTGTGTTCTCATCGTCGTCTCATCCTCTTCATCATCCTAATTATCATTATCGTCCTCCCAGCGCTGACTTGCGCCGTACCCTGTAATTATTATCCCACTTTGTCTTTGAATGAATTTCAGCAGCCCGAACTACACCAAGCAAAACAAAACAAAGGAAAAAAAATATTCCGTTTCATTTGATATGATAGGTATAAATACTGTCAGGTTCAGTGCAGCAGTATTCTGAAGAAAGCTTCTGCCAGACAGCACATTTTTCAGTGTGGACAGAATATTGGGTAACAAGCCATTTATCAACCCACAGCCAACGGACCACTCTGACCACTTTCTCAGTGTTATAGTGGACAAAATGGTGAGGCCATGGCATTTATATCTTTACAGAACGGGATGAGGTAAACACAGTGGTAAATGAAGTAGGCGGCTTCTTGCTGTTCCGATAATCCATAAGTATAATTATCTCAACTTTGATCTGCGTTCTGTACTTCATGCGGTCATTTCACAGAAGTGCAAATTAATGTTTAAGTGAAAAGAAATAAATCGGAGCTTATTATTTCTCCTACTGAATTGACACGGGTGACAATACTGATCATTACACATGCAAACAAGAAGAAAACACGATAATCACATGCTTCCTGTTAAAATTCGGTGTGAGTACGAAAGTTCCAAAAGGTGTGGAAAGAAGGACGAGAGGAAAACGAACCGAACAACCACACACAAATGAACATCGAAAACGTGTAGGTCCCTTTCAGAGGTTCTCCTCAAATCTCTATCAGACTTCTAAAGAGAGGTGAGTTCAAAGCTACACAAAACTCCTGCTGCTTCAGAAAGACACTTCTGTGCGCTCTCGCTATCTCTAACTCTCTCACTCGCCTCTTAAGTTTTCCCTGTGTTAAGTCTGCGTCGTGTCGTCCGCACCCAATTCAGTAACACCTGAAAAAGAAGGAGCTGGAGATGGTGTTGCACACTGTGGTTATGAAACATGTCCCAGGGAGATAAGGAACAGAATAACTCTATATCGAAAGAAGAAACTGTGTGTGTGTGTGTGTGTGTGTGTGTGTGTGTGTGTGTGTGTGTGTGTGTTTCTACATCTTGGCAGGGAACAAATGTTGGCACAATAAAAGTGTATTTAATGCATACTGTAGCTTTTAAATAAAAACTGAGAGAACGAAAAGGTTTCCTTTTGGTTCCTGAGGTTAAGTATAGGGTTAGATGTAGGTGTAGGCATAGTATTAATTAACGAGAGAGAGAGAGAGAGAGAGAGAGAGAGAGACTAGCTGCTTATTAAATGGTCTTCAAAGCATCTTGTTGAGGTAAAGGCATCTACCGGTATTTGAATTTGTAATCTAATTCATTGGATGCTGTACTCAACACGAGCCAGTGAAGGGATTTCGAGAGGACACTCTGAGCACAGGTCAGTTCAGCATCCCGTCCTAGCCTTGTTTTTTGTTTTGCACACTTGTCCGAAAGGAAAGGTTAGAATGAAAAGGAAGTGATGAATATTCTGGACGTTCAGCAGGATGTTCAACAACAACCATGGCCAAGTTTGCCCAATGACAAACCTGAATTCTGTAAGAATGGGTTGAGTTAATGTGCCTTTTGTGAGCCTACTGCATCCCAAACTCCACTGATGTTCTGACAAGAATGATGAATGCATGAATATCTTCTTTAATCACTGCCTTCCCTTTGTGGAAACTGTGTCAACTGAAGCCATGTCACTCAGTGGCTTAATCGTGCAGGAAAAACAGTAATAGTGGGGGGAAAAAACGGAGAAGAGGAAAAAAGAATCCCCCAGATCCCTCTGGCAGAAGAACACCTTTAAATCTGGATTTCCTTGCTGGAAAGAAGCCTTTGAAATCTAATGCATAAACATTATCCCCCCTCCTCCCTTACCTAAAGAGCTGGCTTTCCAGTGACTTTGGAGAACTTTCCCTTTTTGGAGCCCCCTTCAATAACTTAAATAAGAGTCTGCTCAGCCTTTGAGATCTTTTATGTTTCATCAAAGGGAAGATGTGCGGAAAAGTGTCAGCCTCTTTCCAACGTTACTCAGCGTGCCTTGAGTCTGAAACTGATTTAACAAGAGTCAATTTTATAGGAGAAATATATATAGTACTAAAAATAATCATTTGGGGGAAAAAATCAAACGCTGCTAATAATTCATTTTGGGGCAAATTAAATGATGTTGACGTTGTCCCAACAGGGCTTCATGTGCTATTAGCATCTTTCCAGGTCTTCGGTGTACATTGAAAACATACAGTTTCAGTTTCACTTAATGTCACCAAACATAACACTGGGGGAAAATGTGAACTCGTTGACTTTCACCATGGCATGGTTGTTGGTGCCCGATGATCCGGATTGAGTATTTCAGAAACTGCTGATCACACCTAACAGTCTGTAGAGGTTACACAGAAGGGATGAGGGAGGTCCAGGAAGAACAGTTAGAGTGGTTTAAGCTAACAGGAAGGCTATGACCACTCAAGTAGCCACTCTTTATAGCTGTGGTGAGCGGAAATGCTTCTCAGAATACACAACACACTGACCTTGTGGAGGATGGGCTAGAACAGTAGAGGATGGCATCGGTTTCCACACCTGTTAGCCAAGAACAGGCTCGCAGAAACTGGGCAGGAAAAGACTGGGAAAAGTCCAGCTAGTGTATTTCTAATCTTTAAGTGCCCATTTTCAGCCAGCCTGTTCCCTGTCCTGATATCTGATGCAAACATATCATGATTGTATGCCATGCACTGCTGCCACACGAATGGCTGATATTTGTATTTGATATTGATAATTGCATGAATGTGCAGGTGTACCAGTGTTCCTATTAAAGTGGCCAGTCAGCATGTTTTTATATCTTATCCTGACTTTGTGCTTCTACTGATTCCTTTAATGGAAATCAGCAGAAGCGTGTTACTCACTGTTTTCTTTCCCAAGCACAACACCATTATGTGGTCTCATTCTGTCAAGAAACAACTGTGCGATCATACTGGTAATCTAAATTTCTTCTGCTCACGATAAACGTTGTAGGAGTTTAAGATGAATAAATAAGAAAGTTGTTTAGTAGGTTTAGTCATTCTTTCACTTACGGCTCTTCCTCAGTCAGCTCTGCTTTCCATTCATTTTATTGTGTGTGTGGTGCATATCTGCATTCCTGAAATAGCTTTAGCTGGCGTTCCACGGCAGCCCTTTTTCTCGCTGTGCACACTCAGTTGCCTAGAGACACGTGCAGGGAATGTGGGGAGTGTTTTGTTTTTTTTTGTTTTTTTTTTACAGGAAAAGATGCACGAACAAATCAAAGACACAGCGGCAAAGTTTGGTCTCCAATAAAAACTGATGACATAAACGTATAGAACAGGAATGCATGGTTTGTCAAAGGAAACAGTTTCTCAAAGGGTCCTACAAGTTCAGAAACGTATACATAATTAAAGGGGGAAAAGCCAGATGCTGAGGGCACAACACATACAAACTTTGCCCTGCATAATGTGGCAGCATTTAAAAGGCTAGATTTAGGCAGGTATCAACACAATTTTTTTAAGATCAAATACTTACATTTTTAGTTCTTTTTTTTTTTTCTTTCTTTTTCTGGCATTTGCTGCAAAGTTAGTTGTTTCCCCCTCATGATGGCTTTTATGTTCAGGATGTTCTGGCTTTGTGTACTGTAGGAAGATGTTGTAATTCCACCTCTTGATATTTTTTTCAGAGCACAGTTTGTCTTCTACTTTCCTTTCATTGCTAGTTCTGAAATATTTCCAGATCGCTGCCATCTAGTTTCATCTGTCAGTAGTGCAACCACATACACTAGACTTACATCACAGGTGATATGACATATTGGTATCTGAGCTACTTTTCTAAGTTCAAGAATAGTAGTTAACCAATACCAGATACCAGTATCAGTATCAATGCATCCTTCAGACCATTATTTTTCCCCACGGACAATACTAATTTTTCTAACTGTGTCTATGAACGATAACTGTTTTGTTTAGTTGGTCACTTGCATAGTGAACACAAAAAATGGCTTATTATTCAATATCAGTTGTTTCTCAGACTTTTTTCCCCTACTTTGACCCAGCTGTTTCATGTCATGATATTAAGCCCTTTAAACGTTGCCTAAGAGACTGTGGTTTTACTGAAAAGGTTGTAATAAATTACTTCCTTTTGACTTTCATGTAATATAACTCCAAAGGGAAGGAACTTTTTTTTTTTTGCCAAAAACCCAGGACAGTAAAAATAACTATAAATGGATAAAAACAGAGCATGCCATTCTTTAATAAACTAAAACGGTTAGTGTTGGCAAATTGCTGTAACATAAGAGGGCTGCTGTCATATAAAATACTTCAGAACTTGCAGTTATTGGAAAAGTATTCACTTGGTGGTAATGTACACTATATAAGCAGAACTGTGTTAACGTCTGATCATCACACCCATATGTAGTTCTTTCCCAAACTGTTGGAAGCACACTATTGTACTCCTTAATATAATATGTATATATATATATAATGTAATACTATTGTATTGAGAAACACCACATATATTGTCTTTGTATACTGTAGAATTACAATTTCCCTTAACTGAAATGAAGCAGACCAAACCTGTTATAGAAAGACACTGCCCCTGTGCACAATGTGACTTTCGTGAAGACATGGTTTGCCAAGGGCTGAAGTGGAACTGAACAATCCTGCACAGAGCCCTGAACTGAACTCCACAGAACATCTTTGTGATGAACTGAAATGCCTACTGCACACCAAGCTTTCTCACCTGATACTGACTTCATTAATGCTTGTGTGGCTGAATGAGCAGAAATTCCCACAGTCATGCTCCAAAATCAAGTGGAAAGCCATCCCAAAAGAGTAGAAACTATTATAGCAGCAAAGGGGGGACCAACTTTGGATTGAGATGTTTATCAAGCATGTATAGATATGATGGTCAGGAGTCCACATATTTTTGGGCATGTAGTGTTGAGTATTTTCATGTCTTGTCATGTTTTATTCCTTATTTTTCCACATACACTCATAAAATATTCCATGGATCACTTAAAACGTTCTTTGGCTTGTTCAGTGTGGTGCTAATGTTGCATAACTAGCTAAATATATAAATAGGTTTCATTTCCAGATCTAGAATAGGTCCCCTGACAAGTAAAGCTTATGAAAACTTTGTCCTTTTGCTTCAGGTCAACTTTCTTTTCAAGCTAATCCCTATGATTATTGTTCATCAACATATCTCCTGAAATCTCAGATGCATCTAAAACCCTTCATTTCCCCAAATTGATTCCTGCACATGTGAGCGGTTTTTCCCCATTGTCCTGATCTTAGGCTTGTTTTGGAAACAGGGTTTTTTTTTGTTTTTTTTGTATTTTCACAAGGCTGTATGGAAGTAATCATGGCTGGCCCTTGTGATGCATCATTTCATTGTAACCCTGGCCACTCTTAAGATACATCTCTAACCCTCTCCACTCACTTCCATTCACTCGCTTTTCAGACAGTGCCACGTGCCAACATCAAGGGAGATTCCATGCAAACATTCTATTTTACAATTATGTCATGGCCATCAGGGCTTTATTTTGTCTGACAAGCGGCGCCACCGGAAGACAAAAATGACACAGCCTCACAAGAACGACCTCAATATAATCACGAAACACCATAATGTGGTTGTCAGACTGCCATCAAACACACCCAGCATCCTGTTTTTCTGTTTACACTCAGCAAACATTTACATGGTTGTAGGAAAAAAAAACAGATGGTGGGTAATTTGGACTGCACATCTCAGCAGCCCCAACTGCCCTAAAATATAGGAGGCAAATTCAAGTCTTGTTTTTGCAGTTTATCTACTGGTAGCAATAAGGTGGAAGGTAGGGTTGCACTTTTTTCCAAACCGATACAAGTACGAGTATTTTTATTTGTGTACTTGCCGATACCGATACTTCTTAAATTGGATTTCCATGAAAGTGTAATCAATT
>JAQLOM010000008.1:11864578-11880197 GCA_030068315.1 Chrysichthys thysi | reverse complement strand
TGTGTGTGTGTGTGTGTGTGTGTGTGTGTGTGTGTGTGTGTGTGTGTGTGTGTGTGTGTGTGTGTGTGTTTCCAACCTCCCAGAACCACTTGCTTACATGAAAATAATGTTTCATTTCGCTCAAACATCCTTGTGGAGATTAAACAGGCTCTGTTAACAAGATGGCAAGCAACTTCAAAACAACTTGCTGCTACTTTGAATGTCTTTTTGTCCCATCCAATGGAAAAATACAACAATTGGCCGAGTTCACCAACCCTGGAAAGATGACTCCAGTGGAAAATGACTCTTCTATCCAGATCTGGTTCTTCCTTCACACTCCAAGCACTATAAACAAAATGATGCAGGCCATAACCTACACAGATCAGCACACAGAGGATGTATGGATTCATCTGCAGTTCACTTAAAAACGCTTAGGTCCTTCGGGCTCCAAAGTAATTGTTTCTTGGGGAAAAATCTAATTTATGTTAGGTTGGATTGATCTAGTCATTCATCTCCTGTAAACATTTTATCCTGTTCAAGGTCACAGTGGATTCATGGAGCCTATCCTGGGAACACAGGAGCAGAATCTGAGAAACTCCAAATGGACGGTAACCTGAGATAGCGATTCAACCCGACCGTCTGGAGCTGTGAGGCCCATTGTGTTATCAGGATAGTGCCCGTGATGTATCTAATGAGAAGTATTTTTAAAAAATTTTATTCGCTTTCATGAAATTATGGTCCGGTAAATTTGAACGTGAAAGCACTGGAAGGTTTAATCTTTGTGAATGTGCAAGGAAAAGGTGTTCCTACATGTCTAAATGTAGATTCTTTAGATTTTCTTCATTTCGGACTGTTGAAATTACAGTCCTAAGTTGTCGGATATGTATAGAATCGACAATATTTGTGTTTTGCCAGATTGTCTCACATTTACAAAATGCTTTAGAATTGTACACCTATCAAGTGTGTTTTATACTTTAGCCATCTACCTTAAACCCAGCGTTACCATCTATATCTGTGGAAATTTTAGCAGGAGACTTTAAAAGGAACGTGAACGCCACACACTACTGATAAAAGGAGGTGCGACAATCTTCACAAACTGAAAATGAATAAAAATCACAAATGGCTTGAGATACAGAGGCAAGCATACTTAAAAACAAACTGTATGGATTTGATATAAATCAAGAAATATTTGCATATGAATTGCGTTCTATGCCTGTGTTGGCTATTCTTGTTCCTCACACCAGAGCCACCTACGCTACAGACTGCTCCGTGATTGATTCAGATTGTCACAGCACTCCTGCCTGGTGCCTCCTCACACACCATTATAAAGAATTCCACTGTCACGCCGTCCTTCCCAGGCATTGTTTGACATCAAAGCATGATGGTGCACATTATCATTTTTAATCAGCAGCTGTGAGCCACGCTGGCACAGGATGCCTCTGGCCCCCCGTGCGCCCATTACCCTCTTGCGTACAGGAAAGCCAAACAAAACGGCTCCCTTTGAGTGCGCAAAGTGACCTGTCACTGGAAATTAGCGAGACCCCCCTTTCGGCTCGCGCCGTCGCCACTTGGCACTAGCTCGTCCGCAGGATCTCTTTTCATCTCATTTGCAGATGGGCAGATGGGGAGTAATGAGAGCCGGGCTCAGCTTGTTACCCTTGTGCGTTCCCTTCAAACCTCAAACAATTAAAGAACACACCACAGGACAGGGTGCTTTAGCCAAGTCGCCTCGTAAAGCTAGTACCATTCATCATCATAACCTAATTGGAAGGACGGTGTTTATAGTTAATGAACATAAAGTACATAAAACGAGTGACTTCAGAGGGAGTTCTGGCCATGACCCATGACCTAGACCTGCATCTAAAGAAGCAGATGAATATCTCTTCTTTCTCAACAGACCGAGCATGAAAGCAGCTGCCGTAACACAATGGGCGAACAACAATGGCTGACGTGAAAGAGGGTGCCGGAGCACACTGGGCTAAAACAAATGCGAGTGCTCCACACAGAGCCAATCTAACACACCGTGCAGTGCAGCAGAAGGCTCAGACATCTTGTTTGTTTTCTCTGGCACCGTGAATATGCTCAATGAGATACGGTTCCATGGAAGGAGAATGGAAAACAGTATATTACACTATTTAAAAAGGGCTGTGGGATTCCAGATTCAGCCAATCGAACATATTTTTAATTCCTTAAAGGGTCCTTTTTTTCTTCTTCTTTCAGATCAGACCCAGCTTCCCCTACTGTATATTATCGGTGGTATTCCACGTGTGAATATGTTCATGAGCCCTAATATTTTCCTTAGAAAGACTTTTTTTCCTGAACGACTTTGATATATTAGCTCAAGAGAAACTGCGCGGTAGTATGGATGTTCACTTGCCACTTCACAGCTCCTGGGTTACTGTCTGTACAGAATTTGTAATGTTCTTCCTGTGTCCATGTGGATTTCCTCCAGCATCTCAGCAAGTGAGAGCATCACAACTGTTTTTTTTTGTTTTTTTTTTTTTATAAATTTATTATTTTTAAAAAAATAAAATAAAATACCTTGTTATCCACTACTATGTATTCCTGGTGTACACTCCGGGTGGATTGTTCATCACTTGCTGGTACAATTCAAGTTAAAAGCAATCCATAGGATACATGTGGTCAAAGACACAGCTGACAAATATGTGTTGCGTTGACACAGATCTTTAACACAGTTTCATAGGAAAGACAGGTTAGACATAAATAAGGGTTCTGCTACCCCTACCCAGATTTCCTGCTCACACGTGCACTCGCTTGCTCTGCTTTGGAAAACACATGCCATCTGCTAAACACCGCGCGTCACAGGGTCGTTAAAACTTCATCATGACAGAGATGCTCCCTCCAAAGTCAGCCATATATTTACGTCCTATACGCAGAAACAGAGATGTGAGATAAGAAGTTCATCTGGTCCTTCTGGTCATGTTTATTCTATACCCCAACCTTGCTTAATTCTGATACTTTATTGTTTCTATAGTAACTGTTTCTTTTCTATACCTGTTATAATGAGAGGGACAGGGAATCGTGCACACTTTCCACAACATTTAATAGACCTATAAATGGTGAAATTGTGAAATAATTGGAAAAGATCACTGGGATTTTAGACTTTGAAACTCTTTGCGGCATGCTATTATTGGAAAAATCATCAACGCTGGGATGGTACAGTGATTCCTTGCCTTTAAGAGCGCCCCTGATATGGTTTATCTCTTAGGAGTCTTTTTCACATGCAATGAGCTATTGTCTTTGTGGCTTGAGACAAATACATCAAAGCTACAGATTTGTCAGATTTCAGCGATGCTGATAACGCAGGACATGCTGTTTTATACAGAAAATAGAACAGTGCACTTGAATGGAAGGTGGGGAATGGCTGACCAGGCTGCATCATACCGCTGTGGGATTTTATCTCTTGCAACACAGCTCAGATCTCAACCACAACCTCCAGAACCAGACTGCCTCAAACCGGCCTCTCAAACAGCAGCGATCCAGAGGTGCTGTATCAGATCAGATCTTTGGAAGCTTATCAACCTCAGGCGAAATCAAACAAAGAAGTGCATATTCTCGTTTATGCGTCATTTCCTTGTATCAAGGCCCTTTCCCCCCTCCTTCGTTCTTGTTTACTTTTAAATGTTAAACTTTGAAGTGCTTCAAAGACAAGGTGCAATAGTTGGATGGCTTGTCTGGTATGCTAAATGTTAAATTTCCACCATTTTCCGATGGCCAGATAGGGGTTTCTGGATGTGGTTTCTTAAAATGGAAAATAATAAACAAGTGTTGATGATGAGGGCAGTAAATCATAGGCAGTTATCATGGTAAATCCAACTTAGGTGATAATAATTCCTGTGAAGTTCCCCTTAGAATATGCATAACGATTGTACATGGGATAAGGTAATGAACTTTTGAACTTTCTGGGTCCTTGAGAACGGATGTGAATGTTCCATGTTTTTATGTCCAAAATACAAGTGACCGTAATTAATGTATGCCACTGATGAAAGGCGCAGCGGATTTTCCGGTATCCATTGCTTTTGTTCCCATCGTTCTATCCATCATGCTTTCCTGTGCCATCTCGTGATCCCCAGTCCTCACACAGACAGACTGGCCTGAGAGAGAGAAAAAGAGACAAACAGAGCCGGACCGAGCCAGCATCCTGCCTGTCAGACTTTAAAGCACAGGAAGGAGACTGCTCTCTCTTTATGGCCTGCAAGCTCCCCCAGATAAGACCAGAAGGCCCAGGAGGAGCAGAAAGAAACACAGCTGGACAATTAGGGCAGGAGGGGGGAGGTGAACGGGGAGTCTTCCACCAAGAAGGTTCTGAAGTTCTGATAAAGCCAGAGAAGAAAAGTCACCCACCTACTTCCATCATATTTTATTCCCCGTTCTGTCGCCGCCGATAGAATAATGAGAAAAATGAGCTTGCAGCCACACCACTGATGTTACAGTACACATGCTGAGGATGGACGTAGATCAAAAGGAGTGGGGGGAGGGGCTCGTGCCAGTAAGATAGATAGCAGAAAACACTGAATATGGGCCTGAAGATTGTTCAAAGACAGTCAGTCATACAGCGATTAAAGCGTGGCCTGACAGCCAATGTTAAGTGACAGATCCACCAAACTCATTTGCAAAAGTAGTCCTTGCCTATCTAAATGGGCCTTAAATCAATCGAAGGACCATGACACTGCAGATCACATAACGAACGTCCACTCATGAGTGGTTTAGCAGGAAATCAACCGGCTCTCAACTTGTTCTTGAGTTTATGGCCATGCTAATGCCTGGATTGAAACAGCCATGTGGAGTTTGAGTGGAAACTCTTTGACAGCTCCTGTAGCACAAGTTTAAAGGAGCATAGGGGGTCACCCTTTCAAGCCTAACAAGAGAGAAAAGCTGCAATAGAGTAAGAGAATACCTCAGATCTCTCCTTCTTTCTCAAGCATATCTGAGAGAATAGCTCAGATCTCTTCCTTTCTCTCTCACTCTTTCTCTCTTTCACCCTGACTCTCCAGCTGGTCAGGGTCACGCAGGCACAGGCATCTTCATATCTTGCGATTAGCCCGTGTGCCTCAAAAGGAAGGCTTTGAAGTGACACCAAAGTCAGCCCCTTACATCTCTCATCTAGGGGGTTTCTTTTAACACCAGAGGACCGACATTTCAAGCTTCTCTCCCGCTTTGTGTGCAGGCCGCTTTGAATTCTTTTTTAAACACTAATTTTCACATCTTCAAGGCAGAGGCTAAACCTCATAGTTAAGATTCCTCGCTTTGACATCTTCCTTCGGAGCCAAACAAGCATTCAAGTGTAGCTGAAGCTTCAAACGCGATGAAGAGGAGTTGACCAGGTTTGATAATATTGTTCGCTGGCCCTTGGTGAGCTCTGTTATCTTTATGAGACTTCTATACAATACAATAATCAAGCTAATTGCGTCCAGTGTGAAACAGGTGATAACTTCTCATAGATCAAATCTCTTATTAACTACAGGTCCTTACCTAAGGAAACAAACACCCACAACACGTTATACTTCCATACACACATTACCTCTTGCGTGCCCATTGGTTAAGTTCATGGTTATGTCCATAAGCTAAATTTTTAGCGTATTATTTGGGCAGACTGTGGCTGTAAAAAACATTCTTCAACAACCAGTGGAATGTGGGCTTGATTCCTGAGATGTAAAGCTAAGATTGATTTAGTCCTATAGAGCAGCTGGTTCAGGTTTCTCTTCTCCCTGAAGCTGCTGACAAGTCCTTGAGCAAGACCTTAACCTCAAATAAGCTCCAGGGACACCACAGCCAGGCTTCCAAGCTTAAAGCAGCTCGTGTCATCCTAAGCGTGTATCCCATTTTACCACTGAGCTAACAGAATATACATTAATAAAATAACAAGAAAAAGACATATCTCCCAAGCGAACAGGAACTATTACCATCATCCTAAAAGTGTAAATAAACGAGTGTCCCTAAAGAGCTTAACCAGTTCCCAGATGTTTTCTTTAAACCAGTTGACAGTTAAAATGGAGAGGATTTCGTTTTGAAAACTAGTCCACGATTTCTTTGACAATTTTTGTGAAATACGCCTCACATCACCTATGCCATCATCTGACAGTGAGGTTCCAGTTTAACCCTTTATCGGGCAAAGAACCATATTTGGTCATTTCAATGCACATCAAGAATGGCCTTCCAATGCTTCTCTGTGAGGTCCTAGAACCACATGGGTTCCTCCCATCCGAAATAAATGTTCCTTTATCTTTATATGTCCTGGCCATATAACTCTACTGACCTTGATTTTCAAAGATAAAAATAAAAAAGATTCTTGTAATATCAAGTCTTATAATATTCTCCAATAACACTCTAGGGTTGAAATCTTGAATTTAAATTGTTCACTTAGTGCCCTAGAAAGGGTTCAGCTTGAATTAGTGAAAGTTTCCTTTACTCACTGCTCAGGCTTCTGAAGATGTTTCTTTATGTAATGGACAAAACCTGTTGATTCAGGGAGGGAACGTTAACTGTCTTATCTCAGGGTTGAATCTCTAATACAATGATCTGGAATTTGAGACCGGAATCCTGCTTTTGTGAGGGTTTTATCTCCAGATGTTCTTTAATAGCCAGCTGTCATTTACAGAGACAGCCAAAGAAAACTTAAAAGTAAAATAAAGACATTAGGCCTTTAGATGATTAAAACAAACAAACAAACAAACAAAAAAAAAAAATCCTAGTGAAAGCCTAGAAATGACAAGCTACTAATGCCACCAAAACTGGCATCTTCCTGTCAGCCCTAACCCTTTCCTTTGTCATTTAATCTCTCTTGCTTGCAAACAGCAAGGGTTCATTTTCCTGCTTCTGCTGGGAAGATTTCACAGTTCAAACACTGGCATAAGCTCCTGGTTTGTTTAGACCAACCTCCACCCTCGCAGCAGTCAAGCACAGAGGTTCACTTTCTTTTCTTTTTCTTTCTTTTCTTTTTCTTGTCTCCTCCTCCCCCTCTCTTCTGCTTACCTCGATCCTTTAACCAGCAGAACACGGGTTTTCACACCAATGCTCTCCCTCTCGCCCTCTCTCTCCTCCCTTTCTGTACCTTCCCTCTCTCCGATCCCCTTTCAATCTACCCTTATCATATAATCCATTACCTCTGCCCAGATTTTGAACTTTCAAATGCTTTCAAGTGCTCTCTTTCTCACTCTCTCTTTATGTACCTCAGTGTTCTGTCTTTAAAGACTAGTGTGTGGCCGAGTGCCTCATGTAAGCTGAGTGTGATCGTCTGATCCCTGTCCAAGCCGACTCGTCTCAGCAGTGGGTCTGGTTCCTGGGACAAGGGGAATGGCTGGTTGATGCTGCTCAAACCCCTGAGCATTGCTTTCCACAGAGGTGCATGACATAATATCCAGGGAATGCTTGAGAGGAAGCTCACCTACTCTAATAAACACATATTGTATGGTGTCCTTGCTGGATCTTTGGAAGTTGGTGTAGTTCTCGATAGAAGTTGTTCTCAAAATTTGGTCTGGAGAACCCCCAGGGAAACATAGCCAAGGGGTTTCTTGTTGTTGTTGTTGTTGTTGTTGTTACAGTGGTGGAAATCACAAATCTTCCATATTTATTATTGAGTTATTATAGGTAGTAACCCATTTGATGGTCCCTTGAACTGATTTTATATACACCTCAATAAGTAGAAATTCCCTAATGAAAAATCTCTATGGCTCCAATAAATGGCCAAATGTTTAGCCTGGCTGCTTTGTATGCCCTCCATTCAGAAATGTAACATTTATGACCATTTTCATGGGGTATTTGAGACATGTTTACAATACTCACAATCACTGATTGTTTCCGCATCCACAGGAAAGCAGCTCGACTCTCTCTCTTTCTCCATCTCTGATCTTCTGAACGTTTGTTGATATGCTCCGTCAACGTAGCCATCATGCAAGTGTGCATTTTGTTGTTTCTCTTGCTAGGGCATCTTTGCAGCCATACTGTTTAATCATCAGGAGGATGTTTAGATTTCCGTTGCACGTTGCAGGGAACAAAACATAGCTGCTCCATCACAGCCCTCCAAACAAGAACCATATGTTTGTGTCTCTTTCCCTCACCACCCCATCTTTTCCTCCCCTTCCAGAGGCCCTCCACCCCGCCCGAGCCAACGCTACCCCCAACTGGCTTTCCATGGGAAACGTGGAGGCCCAGAGATCCAGAAACATATGTGGTTAGCCATAAAAACGGCACATGGACTGTATGCTCTCCTTGCACTCAGCCCCCAACCCTTCAACCCTGCATACCTACCCTCACACTGAAAAAGTCAAAGAACAATAACAACAGAAAAATGACAAAAAAAAAGTGAAAACAAGGGGCCTTTGAAGAGTGTTTAAAACAATGGGCCTCATTTATTAAACGGGATACAAACAGATTTCTTCGTAAATCCATTGTATGAGCATTACGTGAGAAATTGTGTATATGTGAAAAGTCTGTCAATTGAAATGGAATAGTCATATTCCATGCTCAGAAGTGTGTAAAAACGTACGCATAACCTCCACTTATCAACTTCAGATCATATAATTTCCATGGATTCCTGCACTATTAGATATGGAAAATACGCTTGAGTAAAATTGCTTGTTTTGATTATGCTTACACTGTTTAGCAGATGCCCTTATCAGAGCAAGCTATAGAAGTGCTTTGTAGTCTCTATCAATAACACATCTTCATGCAAGTTCACTAGATAAGGGACAAAGAGTCCCATCAAAAGTACTTGTGAAACCCAGTCATTTCATATTACTGGCATTCATTAGAAAATATGAAAAATAAACAACTCCAGCCAACACAAAACCATAACTAGAAACAAATAAAACTAATCATTCAGTTATGATTTTTTTTTAAAGTAATGTCTACATATAAATGGAGGATGGGTGGGTCTGTCTGTCCATAGCCTTTAGCCTTGAACAAGTGCTTCAGATGATGGCTGATTTAGAGCTAGCATTCGGTTCTTCTCCTTCTTTATGGAGTCTATCAAAGCAATATGCTAGCAACGCCACATCAATCACCTGGAATATCATAGCAACTACCTAGCAACCATATAGAAACCTCCTAAGATCTGGACCATTATGGCAACCCATTAACACCCTAGCAACCAGCTGAGATTGCCTACCAACCCACAAGCTACAACCTTGCAACTGACTGGGGTCACCCTATAAAAGTCACCTAGCAACACCCTAACAACTAGCCAAGTTTTCTTACCAACCAACTAACTACGAATGTGCAACCAAAAGAGATTGTACTGAAACCTCCTGAAGAACTTAAAACATAGACTTTAGCCTTTAAACATTTACATGCGTAACTGTTCAGAACAACCAAGTAGCAAAACTTTACCAAAAAATAGCACAGCATTGTTATTATTATTAACATGTACATATTATTAACTTACACACAGCATTAATGTATTAATGTTCATGTCATTTTCTGTGTGTCAACACATGCGCATGACGTTTGGGACCTCGGGGACACGTTTTGTACATTGCGAGTGATAAAAAAAACTCTGAATGACACGAATACAAAGGAAATCTGAATTTTCCAAAACTTTTTAAATGGCTTCTGCAAATATTTACGCACAAATGTACTAAAAGATTGATAAATGAGTCCCAGAGAGGGGAAAGGAATGGCTGATGGGCAAATAGCCCATAAGTACTGTGTATTGGAAAGGGAAAACAAAAGTGAGTGGCCACATGATACTTCAAGAGGCCTTCACAACAATGCAGATCTTGCTGCAAGACACTTAATCTCTTTCAATCTATGAACCTTAGACAAACATCTCCAAGGAGGAGCTACAACCCCCACCACAGACCTGCCTGTCCTTTTCCTGTGTTCTGCCCTCAGCATCTGAAAATCTGTTGTCCTGATCAGAAGGAAGATGTAAGCAATTTAAAATCCCATTCGCATGTTCCTTCTTTAGCATTTGCCGAGCCAGCGGGCAGTGGTTTACAGCTGGAAGGCTACACCAAACATCTCTAATCTTACCGAAGCTCTAATTCACACTGAAGACACCGCTGATTTGAAATGCCGGGTAACTAAAACCCAGTGTTTTTCTGTTCTCCCCCTGACCCCAGGTCCCTCATTTCCAGAAATGACTTGTGACTATAGATTGTGGCGGGGTAGGAAGGTGATAAATAACTGCACAGAAAAAATGATGTCAAGAAGCTGTCACACTTACTGTACACTAAAGGCTATTTATAGAATTTTTCGAGTAGCTCCGTAACAGGCAGTGCATAGTCAATAATACTTAACCAACAAAACGTAAACAAACGAATTATACAAAGATTTTCATAAAGTTCTAGTCCATTCCCTATTCATCCAGCACCCCAACACAGATGAAGAGCACAAAAAACCCCCCACAAACAGTAGGTAATCAGAATGAACATCCCTACCTAACCTAACACTGCGACCTCACTGCTTCATTTGACTCACAGGTAAGGAAATTTAGCTCATCAGTCTTTCAGATGAGCAACTTTTTTGATCAAAGCTTTGTTGAAATCAGATGCAATGATTTTATAGGCAATTGGTGCAGTTATGATGCTTTCTGGGTGCTACATTTGCAGTCCAAAGACACATTAACAACCTAGCTAGTTTTGTGTATATGCAGCTAGATAACCGTGTTACTAATCAGGAACAAGCCTGAAATCTACAGGCTAAAACTTTGTTCATATTCATAATGTATTTGAATGGATTTTTAAAAAAAGAAAGAAATTCAGTTGTGTTTGATGCTTTGGTACAAGACATATCCAGAAGCTAATTGGTGTTAGTGGAATTGTGAATGAGGACTTCATAAGCTGAATATTTCTTGAATGGCTGATATATGTGGTGGGCTTTTGCCCCTTCTGCCCTTGTGCAGAACCCTTACAGTTAAAGGTGAGAGAGGGCACAATGGTTTGGCTTAATCAAGAAATCTTTAAATAGTGTGAGAAGAATGGAAGAGAATGGGTGACATGGGAGGTTTGCTCTTGCCATCCTGGTGGCGTCTGGCCACTACCCAGACCAGGCCTGGCTGACCACACAGTCCATGCTGCAGTCTGCAGAATCTAGGGTGCGGTGGACAACTATGCACAACCATGCATGTTTGCACTCAAATTGCGGGGTTCGAGAAGTAAGTAGTGGGGCCCCGGCAGAGAGAGGGAAAGACTGCGAGCAAGCATGCCATTCTTCAAAGCCAGACTGGTGTCATATCCCATCAGCCCTGTGTTCTGCCATCACGGATTTATTTCCTGTTTTTACCGTTGCTTTTTCAGTGCCTTTGATCAGCAAAGTGACAACCGTCACAAACAGGTGCTTAGAGTTAAGGTGGCACAACTGGCAGACAAAGATTGTGTCACACTTCATTCCCAGCTAGCGTTAGAGCATTTAAATAGGCATGTTTGTATGGCTGCTGTTGTTTCAGATTTTGTGGAGTAGTGAGATTTTTTTTCCTTTTGAAATATGTAGTATGAAGAGGAAAAGTTATGGGGTTGGGTTTTTTGTTTGTTTAACTGGAACTTAAGGACTTCGGTGCTTTATTAACCTTCACATGGTCACTTTGCTTCACTTATCTTTAATTCCATGTAAGATACAATGTTCATGTTGAGATATATTCAGATTGTGAAGCTTATGGAGCAAATAACTACCCTAGTTATTAATATTACCATATATACATTCATCCTCAATAAATGTCTGTTCAGCGTTTTTGTGGATTCAGATACGCTACTAGGTTCCTTATATTTTTGGAGCCAGAAACTACTAAGTTCATATTAAAATACTTATTACTAGGTAATAAGTGTGTGAGTGGGTCCCACACATCTCTCATTAAGGTGAGTGCTGTTATCAGAGCCAGGATTCACACATCATGCTAATCGTGCTGCCAGCTCCACCTCTGGGTTTTTGTTTTCTTGAGTGTTTCTGGTGGAATAGAATTTATGCACCATAGACAAGGCAAGAGCTTCAAACTAGAATCCATCCTATGGAGGGAGATTAGAAAGGAGGCTTCAATCTAGCCAGTTCAGAAACTGAATAAAACCATATATTGTGTTTCAGATATATAGCCCAGCATATGCTCGAGAACAAAATGCAGGAACACCAAACACTTCATCGAGCAGCAGTAAACGAGGATGAGAAGAAAGGGACAGTGGCAGTTTTTGAAGGAGAAGTAATCCCACATGAAAAGCTCATCTATGGCGTTAAACCATATCCAGCTCTTCAAACAAAACGTGGCAAGCAACGACACGATGCACGCTTTTGCTCACCCCACAAACTTAGCACAGACGCCTTGACTGTTTTGAATTGTTCCAATTCATCACGCTCTGTCAAATCAAGGAAACTGAATGAATGAGAGCAAGACAAATATCTACAAAAAAAAAAAAAAACCCTATCATTCCACACACAGCCAGGCTGGGATGCAGCCCAGCCCTGAGGCACCGAGTGCTTCTTTAGCTGTAATCATAACCTGGCATTAGGATCCGCCACTATCGCCACACCCCAAGCTTTCCCTTGCCTTCTGTTTTTAGAACATTTGTGCCCTCACCGGATTTCTCCCTTCTCTGTTTTTATCACCTCTCACTCTTTTTTTCACCTCCTCCTTGCAGTGCTTTACCTTCGGATACCATTAGTGTCCATTCAGCATAAGCACTATGATTATGTGTCTGATGGAAACCACCAATCTCATTTGTCCCAATTCACCTTCTTCTCACCCTTTTCTTCCGCCCTTATTTATCCTTTGCTTCCCTGCCAATCCTTTTCCCCTGTCCCTATTTATCCACTGTTTCCTTCTACGTCCTTTCAGTCCCACCAACCTTGTCATTTTTGGTTGTTCCTGCTTTTCTATCCAACCCCTGGTTGTGTTTTCCTCCCCTTTTCTTTACCTGCCAAACAGATCTGTCAACAGGGAGCTATTGTGTGGTGGAACCAGTCTGGAGTCGTGCTCTCCTTGGAGCAACAAAAGCTTGTGGTACAATAGTCAAAGTCGGAATCAGAGATCAGAGTCACTTTAGGACTCAGTCTTCCTTGCTTGCTCACAACTGCACACTGTTTATGTCAGCCAAAGCTTTTCTTAAAACCAATTGCCAATCTCGTACATCGTGGGAAAAATGGAACAATGGAAGCACCTCTGTGTGCTCAGAAGTTCCAAGCAAAGTTACGAGGCTTTTTTTTTTCATTTTGTGTAGAGGAAAAAGAGGCACCCTTAGACCTACTAGTTCGACCATTTAGTTCCTGTTCTAATGCATAACCAAGTCAGTCATTAGCTGCTGAGTTAACCTATGGAACCTCCTATGGTAAGCAATGGTTGGAGGTTTTCTAGTGAAGGTGAATAACATCATTATCGATATTGACTATGGAGTGAAGATTGTTAGGAAAAGATTTGCTAAAAATATAGCTGCATAGAAACTCACTGGGGATTTAAGAGCGCTGGTTCAGAGACTTTTACATGGAAGGGTTACAGATTTGATGAGAATGACATACTGTTTTCCCTTGGGGACCAGTAGAGTAAATCTATCTATCAATCTTTTTGACCAATGGTTTCAACATGAAAGCACAGGAAGCGATAAAAATTGAGCAATGCTGGAATGAGAAGCCAATTAGAAGGAACATGAAGAGAGGCAGGTCAGGCTTGCTTCACTTTGACCACAGGATGCCAGAGTCGAGCCTGGCATTCCGTTCAAGCAAACCTTGGCAGAACATTATGAAAGCCGGGAGAGCACTTTACGAATCCCACAACGTTCTTTGTCTCTTACATACTAATACATACAAGCAGACAAAATAGGGCTCTGGTGGCCAAATTATTGCTGCATTTTTTAATATCCTAGAAGGAAGCTAATTAAAAGGCTGATAATAGGGACGATTTTGTCAGAGATTTCTCACCAGAGTCTAAAATGATTCATTAAGGCATTGCCTCGTTGCTGTGTTCAAGAGATGAATCCAGTCTCCTCAATTATCCTACGAAGAGGCCAGACTGGTAACTGCAGGGGCGGAGCTCGGGAGTTGCAAAATATCATTGGCCACCTTAGAGCATATTGGTTGCTGAAATAAGCTCAATCCAAGCATGACACCGTTTTCAGTGATCATGAGATTCCTGGTAACTTGTTCATAAACAAGTGTGTTCTATTATTTACATTTCTTATACAGAGAGTAAATAAAGTGCTTGAGCTAACAGGGATATAAGGCAACCTCATCTCTGCAGTAAAAATCGCAATGAAATCTATTCTAATTCAATCCATGTTGAAAAAAATTTACACACCATGTTGTCATGGATATATCTGGACAGCTTAATGGCAAACCAAAAAGGACTGTTAAAAAGCATGCGTGCACTTGTGGACCAGATGATGAGGTAAAGATGGATGCCAGATTGAATTGACTGGTAACCACAAATAATCTCAGTCTACTGGCACATTTCTCATGAATAATATATCCGCCTAAACTGGATAAATTACGTTACTTACATATTTATCTCACTTACACAACTGAGCGTTTGAGCTTAAGGGCCTTGCTCAAGGGCCCAGCAGTGGCAGCTTGGCGGTGTTTGGATTTGAACTCCCGACCTGAAGATAAGTAGTCCAACGTCTTAACCCCCTGGATAAAGAAATGCCTACCTTTACTTGGGAGATCTGGCAACCCCAGTGATGTTCATATTCATTGGTAATGTCCATTTTAAACTTTTGCCTCATAGGCCACCTTGCCAATTCACACCCACTTCATGGCTTTCCCTATCATACAACAGTTACCACCCAGGGAGGGTGAAGATTAGCATGTGCTTCCTGTGAGACATATGAATCCAGCCACCACGTCTTTTTCAGCTGTTCCTAATGCTGCATCACAGGGAAGCACAACACACTCAGGAGAAAACACTAACTGCGCTGGAATCCATTAGGATCAAGCTGAATGACATGGAAGAGAATAATGGCATCTCTCCCACCCAGAAATCTCTGGCATTGTCGGAATTCGAATATGCAATCTCCTTATAACAGGATGAATGCTTTCATGCTTTGGCACTAAGTAGATGGTTAAAAAAAAAACATTTTTAACAACACTTCCGAAAAGTATAGCACGTAGCTACAGCAAGATCTGTGCTTGTGTCCTGCTTCTTAAAGCAGCATGGAGACCTGATACAAGCATGAAGAGGCCACAAAAGGAAAGCAGCTCCAGTGAACCTCTCTCTATTGTATCTCAAGTACATCCTCAAAACAGTGATCTAAAGCCTTTCCCACAAGCTCCTATGTGAATGTGTAGTCTCTCCCTGCCAAACGGGCATCGAAAATATTCAAGAGCAGAAGCTTCCCACCTTCTGTAGAATGTTTAAAGAGTTGGAGTCGAGCACAAGGAAACATGAGGGTTTGTTATCTGGGAAAGAGTTACAGTTTGGGAGTTTGGTTCTTATGGTGGTGGTGGTGGCAGTAATGAGGTGCCATGCTTCTAATTAAATATGGAGATGATGACTCAAGTCTAAGATCAGCTTGGAAGGCCAAGGTAGCTACAGAGTGAAGTGAATGAGCCATGAATAATGTCTTCTCCGCTGGGGTAAAAACCTGTATATGCAATAAATGAACGCAATTCATGGCCAATCAGGGAAACCACTTTATGATGGCTTCACTGTGTTGGTATTCACCATGTTTGCAGTTCTCTTGACTTTGCCGATAAATATATAAAT
>JAQLOM010000008.1:11826154-11840066 GCA_030068315.1 Chrysichthys thysi | reverse complement strand
GAGACACACACAAACACACACACACACGCGAGAGAGAATGAGACAGAAACACTGGACTACTTGACTGGAAAAGAGATGTCAACTCTTTGGCCCAACAAACAAAGCATTGTGTTTAGCCCTAAGAACCCTTCCACACTCATAATTCAGGGTATTTAAATAAAGCTAGAAATCAAGCTGCTGTGCATTTTAATGGATTCAGGGGGAAGCTGCCTCTTTTGTACCAATCTTGGGATGATTTTGAGACCACAGAATAATGTACGAGGGGAAAACAAGACTCCAGATTTATACAACTCCAGAGAATGGCAAGACCTCACAAACCAGACTGAAAGATATGCTTATATAGGGTGACCATATTTTGGTGCTTGAAAAAGAGGACACTGAGGGCAGGGTGGCGGCATGGGACAGACGGGTACCTAGAACACGAATGGCAAATGAAAAAAGCAAAAGCCGAATCCGGGATATTTTCTGCAATTTAAAAATCTTTTACGTCTCAAAAAGAGAAGGTGTCCAGGAAAAAGGGGACATATTGTCATAGCAGGTTATATAAGCAAACAAGGAAGTAAACAGGAAATGAACACCTGATTATATTATGAGTGGTTACGAGCATAGTCTTGAAGCACTATTTAGGGGCAATATAACAATCAGTTTGAACTTGACCTCAGTCAAGATATATATGGATATTTCCATTAGCACCTTGTCCTTGAAGTAAGAGCGGGAGATCAGCTGTTGTGTCAGGCTGTCATTACACCAGTTTGATCTGTGACTGAACACTGCGTAAACAATAGGCAATATTCTGTCAGGACATGCCAAGTATCCATGCTGTTCGGCACTATCCAGTGGAATGTGTATCCAAAATGGCTTCGTAATTTGTTTTTGTGACCACGAGACACAAGGGGCACCCAGCAGCAAGGGCACTGGTAGTTATTTCATTTAATTTTATATAATTTAAATCAGCTGAAATCTTCAAGCACTAAACCTGTACTTTGTCCTAATTTTACCCATGTGTAAGGTTTCGTACAACTGCAAAACTGCTACAGACACCTCTTAGGTCCCAGTACACGTCCAAGAACAAGAAGTGACCCAAACAGGAACCAAAGGAGTCTTCATTTCCCAGCAATCCTTAGAGACAACCAGGGCAGTCACCGTGATGACAGTAACAGCAATCGCATTTTCATCCTGGCACAATGCCACTGTTGAGTTCAAACTTCAAGGAGTGCTTAGATTAATCAGTAAAAGACTCAGGAGCAGACAGCGTGTCTAGACATACATTTTTCACTCTACCCCGCTTTGATTTGACTTTGAGTAATTCATGACAGTTACTAAATAAAGTTAAACAATAAACCGAATAAACAGTTTAAGGGGTTACCACTTTTCCTTTGTATGATTGTTTAACTGTTTAGTTAACCAGAAATCCTTTTATTTATTCATCCATCTTCAATAACCTTGTCCTCCAGTGGATCTGGATTCTATCCTCTGAACCCTGGATGGGACCCCAAGCCCCTGCAGGGCACCATGCATACACTCGTTCACACCACAGATTTACTGATGAAACTACAAAAAAAAAAAAAAACCTGAGCTGCTGACAAAGAGGCTTTCTAAATGATATCACTGATAACCAGAAGAAAAACGTCCACGTTTGGTTTTGCACTCTGCTTCATTATAAAACAAAGATTTGTCTCAGTTTGTGCTGAATTTTAAGTGCAGCAAACTTGACCATTTGCTATTTTTGGTTCCTCACAAGGTTTCTTCCTCATGCTATCTCAGAGAGTTTTTCGTTGCCACCGTCACCACACACACTGGTTTGCTCATTAGGGATCCTCTGTGACAATGTCTATTGATAAAAAAAATGTTAATACTGTAAATTGGAATTGAATTCACATGAAAAGTCTAAAGTGTCTAAAGTTGACTCATCCAGATTTCAACCCAAAAACATCAACCAGCACTGATGCAGGATCCACGGGGGTCCTGGGAGAGGCACATGGAAATCCAAGTTGTGTTCTGCAGTACCCTCCTAGGAAAGGTTCTTTTGTGCATCACAGGAACGTTCTTACAATATCAGCGATCTACGTTTCTTGATGCTGCTCTTTTCCTATAGCTTCTGCTGTGGTGCACACGCTCTTCACACTAGCAGTTGTTCATAGAGAACGCATACCTCGGAGAGGGGAACCCTCTGCTGTGCCGCAGATATCGGTGACAGCCAAGTCAAAAAAAAAAAACAACAAGGGTGTGAAGGGCATGTGAACCTTGGAAAAATATTTACTGTATAAGTTTGGCCATCTGATCTCACTCAGGTGAATGTTTAGCCATACTGTCCTTCATTTGAGACATTTCCAGAAAAACATACGTCTGCAGAAAAAACAACCACCACCCAGGCATAACATAGGCCATGTATGCTATCAAGCAGAGCAGGAAGTATAGAAATTATTACGTGATTGTTTTCTCTCTGACGGAAATTCTCAGCTAATGATCTCAGTCGTACGCCCATCTGGCTGTCAGTACCCACAATGGACCAAACCCATGAATACTACACTTATCCGCTAATCACATCCTTGTGCTATCATCTTAAGATGCCTACACGCCTAATATTATGCAATATTGGCACCTGAACAGCATACCACATCAAAAGAAATCCCAACTCTACCCATATTCATCTAACCGCTTCTCAACTAAATGGGCCAAATGCACACGTTGTAGATGCAGTTTTATAGGCAAGGCAAACAATGACGCAAGACATATTTTCCCCATAACGCTTACTGTAATTGAACTGAGAGGAACAGGAACGCAGATTTCCGATCAGGGCACGGATAACCTGTTTTATACTGTGCCGTTTCAGCAGTGTTTCGACATATGTCCTTCTGTACAAGATGATCCCAATGAAATCTGAGAGAGTTTTTATTTCTATAATTGATCGTATTTCTCTGTGGCATGTTCTCTGTGTCAGATTTTATGATGAGGATCCGCCAATGATCGACCTGTGATTACATACGTTCAGCAGTCAGTGTGGTATGATGGTAGGAACGGTATACCTAATCGTCGTTTAAAGGCAAAGAAGAGGAGTGAAGCAGGACAACACAGAATGCCCAATCTTAATCTTAAGGATATTTTTCCGTTAATCAGCAATTGTGGTAGCTTTAAAACACACTGTATAAAGGGCCTGGCGTGGTCTATTGTTAATTAATGTGAGCAAGTAACATTTCATTGACTGTTTGGGATGTTGTGCCATGCTATGCAGCAGTCACACTCGGGTTTGAAATTGAAATAAAAACTTTCTAACATTACTAGAATGTTGTCACGGACTGCCTTCGGCCTCGGTGGCACTAAATTGGCTGCCGACACGATACAAGACTATATATACAGTACTGTGCAAAAGTCTTAGGCACGTGCAAGGAAATGCTGCAAAGTAAAAATGACTTCAAAAATAATGAAATTAAGTCTTTCCAGTAATCAGTAAACTGTAATCCCAGGCACAATGTGTACAGCTTCATAAGGAAATGAGGTGGCACGTTTTTCTGCCACACTGCTCTTCTGGAGACTTGGACTTGTGAACTTACTTAATATTTTGTATGCAAAACCCAGGAGTCCTCATCTCATGTTTTCTCTTAAAAGTGCTCTTTTACGTAATATGTTGCGTTCTTTACTGATGTACGAAACTTTTCATATACAAAGAATTTTTATTATTTTTTTTAAAGTAATGTCCGGACATCAAAATTTGTTTTTCGTACCGACTTGAAAAATAAATACCTATAATAAAATTTGTACTAAAAAAAATAGGGTGCCTAAGACTTTTGCACGGTACTGTATGTGTATATATATATATATATATTATACACACACACACACACACACTCGACTTCCAAGTCTGCTGATCTCAACTCATAACCAAAGAATTCCTTTGACTGCGCCTGCAAGATTGCACAGTGTAAACATGGATAATGACAGCCTGAGACATTTTACTGGCTGTAATCCATCCTGAGTAACAGATAATACTACTAATGCTCCCACGAGAAGGCGTGGGGAAACCTTTGATCCACCCTGAACAATCAGGAGATTGACAGACAAAAATTGATAAGGTGGAACATGTACCATCTTTTGACTCAAGTTGAGGTGTGTTACGGAGTCACAGAGGGTGTGCTTATGTTTTGTTGGACTTGGCATCTGGCACACCCTCTATCTCGCCAAACCATACCAAATCACTGAAGTGATTTGCTGTTTGTGTATCATGGTTGGTCCTGGATTCTTAGACAACAAACAAAGAAGTTTGGAAAGTTCAAAACAGAAAGAAAAGTGTAGAATAAGGAAGACGAACCACTGCTCGCGTACCATGCAAACCCTTTCTGCTACTGGTGTAAACTTGGACAAGAAGCCCATCTGATCTGCCTAATCCACTTCCCTTTTCAACTAAAACCCATTTTCATCTACACAGACATCTCAAAAGTAAACAGATGGCATCAGGTTTGAAAAATGTATTTCTAGAAACTTACTTCTAGCTGCTCTGCCATAGTAGCTCAGTTGATGGAGATCCCTCACAGAAGTACTCCAACTACTTGGAGTTGCTCGGCAACATCAGCACCCTTACAGAGGGATTTTCTTTCAACAGTCCGCTTGACAGTCTGAAGACGCCTGTCCGAGGGCCCAGGTCGACCTGAGCGGGACATTGTTGATTCCTTGCCTTTGCTTTTGAATTGTACAATCACTCTGTTGACTGTGACAAGAGGAATCCCAAGGTTTTGTGCAATCATACTCTGGCCAAGTCCACATTCAGACTGACCCACAATACACCCTCTCTGAAAATCACACAACGCTTTTACTTCTGGTGTTTTCCGTATGGCTAGTTGCTCTAAACAATTAATATACTGTAGTCTGAAATGAAAAATAATAATATTTTAACAAGTTTGAAGCATCAGGCGGAGTCTGCATGGATGAAACGTAATGAAGAGTGTCTGTTTACTTGTGAGATGTCTATGTATAGGGTTTGGGAACTGACTACACACAGAGCCGCACTGTGGGATTACTCCACCATGTTGTCTGCAAGACGTAGTTGATTCCTTTCGATATTTATGACAAGTAGAACACCACCAATCCCCAAACAATGGACTAAACGGACAAATCCAGAATTGCTAGAGTTTTACCTTCCCTGATAGATGTACCAAAACTGCCAGCAAGAAAATACTAGAAAGCAGAGAGAGAGAGAGAGTCGAGAGAGATAGAGAGAGAGAAAGATAATGGAATTTTACAATAAAAAAAACAAACAAACAAAAAAAAAAACCTTGAGTATTGGTGAGATTTTTCCCCCCAACTGAGCACCAAGCAACAGGAAAAAAGAAATCCTTCCCCATACAGTGAATTTGCTTTTTTTTTTTTTGAGCCTTACTTGGGCTAATTTTGCTTAGGCTCATTTCACTTGGGTCAAAAATGTATATTCTACGTTACGTACATGCTATGCATGCTACAGCTAACCCATAAACGTTGACACTTTCTGCTCTGATCAACTGCTTATTCTTTTTAAAAACAGCCATTATTCCATATTAACTAAACCCACAGACTTGTGATTGATATGATACAAGTCGGCAGGATAGGAGACGCACTCTGTGCAAGAAAAAGCTGTCTGCCCTTTGTGCACCGGTTCCAATCATAATAGTCCCTCCAAGGCCTTTCTCTCCAGCAAGAGACTAAACTCCTCTGCGCTCAGGTCTCAGCTTGACACTCCGACTGTGAAATCTGCACATCAAATAAATATCTGCCGGGGTAATGTTACATGTGCAAACGCTAGCTCGGATCATAGACAAAGGCAACTGGAATGGGTAAGCACAAAAGCGGCCTCAAAATAATGTCTTCCTGGAAGTGGAGAAGGAAAAAAAAAAAAAAAACGGTACAAGACCACATTTATCAAAGCTTAAGAGCAAGCTTTAGGTTTTATATCCCAGTGACCAAGCTAGCATTTCTGCAGACACACACAAGGGCCTGATCCTTCTGTTACACTGTGATATTTGATGAATAGGAACCCCATATTTCTGCCTGGACATAATAGTAGTGTGCGTTTCTTTTCTTTTTCTTTTTCTTAAGGGTATTGAGACTTCCCCACTCATTTACACCAAAAACCAATGATTACCATGTTAACCACCTACCCATGTGAAAGAAGGATATTCATAAAACAAAAGGAGGGCAATTTTTATGGAGCCGAGAATGCTTTGGTCAACCTCTTGGTTTTCCAGTGGAGCCATTGGTTAACCAAACAGTCACGGCACGTTGCAATGCCATCAGAGCTACAAGACAAGAGAACGAATCGGCCGGTTATTCAAGCTTTAGAAACGCCACAGCCTACAAGGTTGAGTGTGCACAAAGCAGAATGTTTAAAGAAACAAACTGATGAAATTATACACCACAGCAAGATGTAGTCTAGGGAAAATTGTACATATAATCATAGTGACCACCAGAATCGGAATTAAGTTTATGATTTGGTCACATTCTAATTGCATTTGAAAATATCCCATACAATCGTTCAAACGGCGATGGGAAAAACGGTTCGTGACTTGCAAACAACGGTGCTGTATTCTCCAGTGGCCATGGCTGGTAATGTAGAGCGATCGAAGACTGATTAGTTTTCTTATCCTGAATGGTTTTGTCATTAAAAAAGGAACTCTTAACTATGAGAAACCTTTGTCCACAGGGTCCTGGTTAGGAACATTAGCAGTCATTAATTGACAAAGCAGGAAAAGGCTTTTACCTGCAGAAAAAAAAAGTAAAAAAAATGGGGGGCATACCAAGTTCTGAAGTGAATTGAAAGTTTTGCCAAAAATGTTGCAGGATTGAGTGCATGAATGTGTGCACATGCATGCACAATGTGTATGGGTGTATACACACACACACACACACACACACACACACACACACACACACAATGGTGCATTTCAACATACCTTTGTTTAGGGCACCACCTTGCATACACTCAGAGGATCAAAGGGCACACTTCTGACAAAGCGAATCTTTGATCAACACGCGCCAGGTCAGCTGATATAAACCAGCCGCACAATCCAGTGTAATAAGGCTATTTGACACCATTAATAACTGTCACATTAAGCCTCGAGGTATGCACAGAGATATGTGCACATGCATAGAGCCGATACTCTCGGCACAGACGCAGTGGAGTCTACACAGATAGTAACCCGAGCTCAGGATCGAGCCCTTGTGCTACTCCAGGCACTGGAGCACACACTCAACTTTAAAGAAAACATTTGGATGAACAATGAATTTGTGCAGAAACTGGCTCAAAGCTCAAATGAGAATTTGCTACAACGTGTTGCGTAACAGGGCTACATAAACCCTACACACGCCCTTTCTGACTACTGCCATAAATGTGTCTAGCCATTTATAAAGGCCTCTATTCCAACATACTGTCATAAGACGGGTTTCTCTTCGTTCTGATGTTGACGGAACACCTGCGGAAAAAACGAACTTGGGTTTTCACTGACATAATGCTGTGCTGACAAGCATAAGACTTTGTAGCTCATTCGACTTTTGGATGATAGAACAATGATAAAGGTGATGATGTGACATGTGCTACGCAAAAAAAAAAATAAAACCCACCGAATTCACTCGAAGCTGCAAAATCAGTTTGAAAGCAAGTCAGCCCGGAAAGCATCACAACACAACCATGATGTGGTAAGCAAATGTTTTTGCATTCATGTGTTTATCATCGAAACTGACATTCCCAGTCGGGTAAATTACTTTGTGTCAGTTGTCATGTGTTCATACAGAAGTCACACAGTTCTGTCATCTTGCTATCCTAATATTCGTTCACTCAAAGACAAATCTATTCGTTGGATATACATTAGCCTACAGATTGTTGGTTAAATACTTCATAGTGCTTGGGATAAATGGTGATATGCAATTATATCCTCATACTAGCAGAGACAACTACTCACAAGAGGCAAGGAGTGCAATGATCAGCAAAATACAACATGAGTAGCCTAGGATGTGTCGTCTGGAGTCAAGAAGAATTTGTTGATGGGAAGTTTATTGTTGGCCAAGATGTCATTTTCCTCAGAGCATTCCTGACTGTGAATAAAACAGCGATATAAAGTGAAACTATTATTGTTATTATTCAATCATTCATTCAGTAACCTTGAAGAACACATGGAGAACATTCCACACAGGCAGTATCCTGGAGCTGTGAGACAGCAGTGTTATGCATGACATCACTTTGACACCCTAAATATCATCTTCTGCTGCTTATTATTATTTTCTGCAAGCTTAACTGTATGCCTCTTGCACTTGCATTCTTATCACACCAGTTAAAAGGCAAGTGACCCAAAAAAACAAACAAACAAAAAAGAATAAAAAGAAAATTAACCGATAGTTAGTTGAGTGCAGAAAAAAAAAATAAATTAAAAAAAGCACTGATGGACACACTGAGTTTATTCTTACTGATGGCACTGAAAAAAATGTAACATTAAAATTTATGTTATAAACAAGCATGGCAGGAAAGTAATTTCAGGTTTTTGAAACGAACATGAAAGAAGATGTGAGAAAGACGAGAAACGGCGCGTTCAATAGAAAAAAAAAGTATTTAATAAAAAGACTAATTTGAATGCGACACTGCTTTTTTTTTTTTTTGCTTTCATAAATCAAGTAAACATGGCCAAACATACAGCATGCGACATTACTTATGATGAATAAACAGCATGCCACATGAAGCAGAACCCAAAAACTGAAATAAATATAATGTCTCTGTGCATAAATAATTTTTTTTTTTTTTTTTAATAAAGTTGTAAAATTCAAACATAACACAGTAAACATGAAAGCAAGTCATGGTCCAAAACATGAATGGTGAGTGAAGATGTTGGGGGGTGAAATCCTCAACGCCTGCACGTCCTTCATTACCTGAGAAAGACACAGACAGAGACAGAAGGCGTCACATGGTGGTTTAGGGCTCTGAGCAGCAGGTCAGGTGGGCACGGGGAGGAAGTTGACACTAAAAAGGCGGAGTGGCGTACATTCCTCTTGACAGATGGCACTCAACACAAGCATTTAACACAGCAGGGGGATTTGGTCCACTAGACACTCAAAGGTGCTGCCTCGCACTTTTTTAATGGTCACGGAGTAAATCATTGACTTCATTTGTTCTCAGATCACATCTTTGTCCTGCATTTCCTTCTAATCTCTTTCTTTCTCTCTTTCTGTATCTCCCTTTGGGTGCTGTGCTCAAGTAGGCCAATATTTGAAGAGTCAAGATCCCTCTTCAAACACAGAAAGAAGGACAATTAAAGAAAAAAGAAAAACCCAAAAAATGAGGAAGTGTGAATCAATCAGCAGCTCAAAAATGCTGTTGCTCTTTTCTTCTCCTGTGTATCACAATGACCTTTTTACACCCGGGCTCTTGGAGGCCCTGAACCTGGCATGTGTGTTTTAGAAGATGTGTCGCACAAAGGGTGTCTGCAGGTATACTCAAGTTAAACTGAACACTTTTAAGACTTTTAAAGGTCGCTTCTAACATGAGGTACAATCTAAAGCAAAATGCATTGATATATTTTTTTCAAATATAGAAAAAGACACTGCTCAGATTTCCTCTAGAGCGGGACAAAATGCAGCCCTTTCTGTCACAGAAGCCACATCATGATGAAATGACTTTAAAAATAATGTAGTCATGCATTGACTTCACAGTCATTAGTGAATGAACGGTGAGAGCCAGAATTCATAAATCAGGTTACCTATGTTTCCAGAGGCACTGAATTAAGTAAGGACCATGTTTATTTGAAAAACATGAAATACTATGGGGGGGGTTAGATGCTAATATAATACATGTTTATTGTTCATGCTAATCTTTTATAGCCGAATGTTTATAGACACCTGCCCATCACTCCCATATGTCGTTCTTTCCCAAACTCTTGCCACAAAGTTGGAAGCGCACAAATGTAAAGGATGTCTTAGCATACTGTAACATCACTCGTTTCTCTTCAGTGAAACTATGAGGCCCAAACCTGTTCCCGCATGACAATGCTCCTGTGCACAAAGCACACTCCATGAAGACGTGGTTTGTCCAGATTGTTGTAGAAGAACTCCGAGCCCTGACCGCGACCCCTCTGAACACTTATGGGATGAACTGAAACACTGCCTGCACCCCAGGCCTCCTCACCTGACACCAGTGTCTGACCTCACTCATGCTCTCATAGCTGAATGATCACAAATCCCCACAGCCATGCTCCAGAATCTAGTGCAAAGCCTTCCCAGAAGAGTGGAGGTTATTATAACAGCAAAAGGGAGACTGACTCTGGAGTGGGATGCTCAACAAACACATATGGGTGTGATGGTCAGGTGTTCACGCACTGTTGGCCATGTGGTGTATATTTTCATTTAGATTTCATTTGATTTGTGTATTTCTAATTTTATTTCAATACTTTGTCAATTTTACTTTGCATGCATTGTAATATTTAAAAAATACACAAACATTTATTCGGCGCAGTCCAATGAGTGGCCGTATTGGTTTTTTGCACTTATCATCACACGTTAACACTGTACACATGTACACGGGCCTGCCGCGAAGTGTGTACACGTGTATTAAAAGCTGCCTTGATTAAAATGCACTACAAGTGGTGCATGAAAATGAACCCGCTAGCCAGACTATGTAGCTAACAGCCCACAAGCTCCTGCCATTTTGTCGAGAGTCAAAGGCTGTTTTGACAAAAGTCATTGTGAGATAATACCCCTAACCAGGAACCTAAATCTACTGGCAAAATAAGTACTCTACCTGACCATGTGTTTATGGAAGACCTGTCCATGATTACATCACAGTGACCAGTGAAGCCTAAAGTTTGATATCACTATATATCACTGGTGGTATCTGGAACATTTTTGTGTGTGTGTGTTACACTGTCAAATATCAGTGTGTAGATGATAAATATTGTGCATGTGTGTGCATAACAGCAGTAAAGTGGATCTCTCACCTCCTGCTGCGGCAGGCATCCAAGTCCTCCTGTAAAACGTACGCTTTCTTCTGGAGGAAACTGACCTGCAGCCAACAAACACAAACACACGCACACACAAAGTTAAAAGCTTCTCAAATGTCCTAAAAAACCACTGCTTCCATGCGTCATCCTGCTTCGTGGTACTTTTAAAAGCGCTGAAATGTGTTACACATTTATTTATTGATCACGCCTAGAATCCTTTAGAAATTAAAGCTAAACTGACTCCGACTTTGCTCTATTTGCTCATGTCCTCCTTGATGAGATAACAGTCGGCCTTACTTTTAGTAGGGCGAACGAACAGTAACTACTGTGAAACTAATTTCCGTTCTCCTATAACATACATCAGCCAGTCCATCAGCTTGACGTGCGCACACACACACCCACAATACTGCAGTGTCTCAGCTCTCTTTGACAGCGCAGCATGCTCACTCAGGAGTCCTTTTTCTCATGAACCTGACCTTTAAAGTGCAATTCTCCTCTTAACTTCGCCTGAACTTTCAAAGAGTTCCTGGGATTTTTCTGCCCAGGTCGGGGCCTGAGATGAACATACTCCACAGGAGACATCAAACAGGAGCTAAGGTTACAGGAGCTGTGCATGTACGCGCTGCTTTTGTCTTATGTAAAGGATCAGAATTTTAGTGAAGTGGTTCAGAAACCTTCCGCATACCAGCGGATCAGAAAACTCCACTCACGCCTGTAATACAGATTTTTTTCCCATGTACATGATTTATTACATAACAGTACTTAAATATTAGCCACATTTTGAAAATGTGTACAAAAAAAATATTTCTATATTGCAGCAATAGAGTTTTTATCTCGGCATCTTTCATAGGACACAATTTTACTAAACGTCCCATGAGATGCAAGGTGGCATTACTGCATTGTCTTCGAGTTACTGAGGTTTGGGATTAAACCCAATCAGTTCAGTCGATTTTTACTAATTTTACTAGCTGACCAGAATTTAAAAAAATTTGCCATCTAGATATCTTTACCATAAACAAAACTAAAACTTTCAAGACACTGCAGCAAAAAATGGGTTAAACTGCACTCTTTCGTTGAGAACCATACATAAGTTACAAATTAAATTTCCAGCTTTAATGCTTTGTTAGACCATACTGCTAAAGTCAAAAGGCAAATAAATCAGTGCAATAAATGTGTAAAATCTTTGCATCATATTACACTATTTAACATGCATCTGAAAACCAGTCTCTTCAGCCTCTCTGAGTGAACACTGAATCAGACTCTGAATCCAGCCAAGCGTTATTAGATAATGATGTGCGACCTATGCCTGTAGCCGTTCACGATGTACTGGTCACTTTCTTGAATAACTGTGGGAAGAACTCTGTCGGGAGCGATGGACTTTTAAAAACTCATGCACTATACAAAGAGACAGTAAATGTCTTTTAAAGAAAATTTTTTTGCCAAACATTTTCTTTTATAATAACAAAGCACATCATGCTGCTTTCTTTATCATCTGCCTCACTTTTTTAACATTTCCCTGGCAGTGGCCAGGTTCCAATTGGGTTTAGAGGAATGAACACATCAAGTGAAAGGTTTGACATGTTTGAGTGGCACAGGGAGAGAAACACATCTGATCACAGCACATGATCAGGATGCAAAGTGAAAAAATTCCACTCGGATGTATTTAGCGTTTTTCATAGGGGCCTCACCCTCTGTTTGGGGGGGGGGGGGATAAAGAGGGCTTTTTTTCCCCCTCAACACAGATGCAGGCAGAGCGAGGTCCAGCACAAGTAAAAAGCATTTGGCCGGAGCCCTTGAAGCCAGTATTAATGTGGTTGCTGGGTATAATTGCGCATGAGGGAAGATGAATCAGGCCTGGCACTTCAAAGCCCCATGGCCAAATTAGATCCATGTCTACGGAAGAACTCGCACTACTTGTTAGCTTCCCCCAACACTCGTCCTCTGAGGAATCAAATAAACAAGAGACACTCCAGTTCAAAGCTACGGGGTTTCGCTCTCTGGAAAGAAACGGCCGAGAGCGAGCGGTTGTGGCAGGGAGCAGAGGATGATACTATGATGTCAGACAAACCAAAACAAATGCGATGACATTTAAGTGTGGTAATTCAAAAAATACAAAGTGACATACACGCACAAAGAGACCTCTTAAGATTTAAAGTTGGACAGAAAAGGCTGACTGAGACTTCAGACTGTGACAAATGACTGACTGGCATTCAATTAAAGAAGGAAACTTTCTGACTCTGTGTGTGTGTGTAATTTTATACACTGCCCTCCATAATTATTGGCACCCCTGGTTGAGATGTGTTAAAAGCCTTAAAATAAATTTAATTTTTATTGGAGAAGCATACTCTCACACTGAAAATTGTAGAAAAATGTAACCTTCAACTCAAGTGAATTTTAAGGGGGGTGGGGGAGGAATCCACGACTAAGAAATAATTATTTTTCATAAAATCACCTGTTCCACAATTATTGGCACCCCTAACAATTCCTAGGAAATAAATATAATTGAAGTATTTCTGTCATTTCTACAGTAGTTTACAAAGTTGATCAGAGTATCTAGGAACATTTAATTACTAATTTATCACTTCCTGTTTCCCTGGGGTATAAATATGACGTGACACAGAGGCCATTTCTCTTATCCTGTGTCAATTATTATGTGTCAACCTTCACAATTCAGGCAATGGCTACAAGAAAATAACCCCTCGCCTGCACTTGCCCATATCTATTGTCAGAGGAATCATTAAGAAGTTTAAAACAACTGGAAGAGTGGTAAACAAGCCTGGACGAGGACGCAAGGTTATTTTGCCACCACACGCAGTGAGGAGGATGGTAAGAGAAATAAAAAGTTCTCCAAAGCTCACTGTTAATGAATTGCAACAAATGGGAGCATCTTGTGGTGACAAAGTCTCCAAAACAACCATCAGGCGCTATCTACATGCCAACAAGCTGTTTGGGAGGCATGCACGGAAAAA
>JAQLOM010000008.1:11797248-11810230 GCA_030068315.1 Chrysichthys thysi | reverse complement strand
ACACCATGGTAAACATGCCCCTGTCCCAACTATTTTGAGACCTGTAGCAAGCATCAAATTTGAAATGAGCTCATTTTTGTGCATAAAATTGTAAAATTTCTCAGTTTAAACATTTGTTATGTTATCTATGTTCTGTTATTGGCTCATGTGATATGAAAGTCTTTTAGTTTTCAATTGATTCAAATTTAAAGAACGTCCCAACTTTTTTGGAATTCGAGTTGTACATAGGGAGCGAGTCCATCTCTACGGAGCAGCCATGTTGAGCCTCTACAGTAGCCTAGAATGGACAAACTTCTAGAGAGCACCTTTTGCACTGCATGTTTTTACAAGTGTTAGTGTGAATATGGTAAGAAGCACTGGAAAGATCGCAAAGAAGAAGAAAGGAAGACAAGGAAGAAGAAATAAGACGAAACATTGTTTACTGGTGCTGGTTTGTGCTGGTGCTGTTTATTTAAGTAAGGAAGAGTGAAGTTAAGTGGTTGAAAATATGCTACAGGTACCTGATGGCCACCATAGGTTTTAATACATGCTTGGAAAGGGAGGGGTAATGGAGGGTCATTCAGGTGCTTGAATCCTATATAGTGGACCTTTAATCTTTGAGAAACAGTAAATGGACTCCAGATCAAGAAACATTATCTGCTGTTACAGGTTATTCCTAGACTGTGCGTGTCTTGATTCCTCGGAAGTACCTCAAAAGACGTTTAATCCACAGTTGGTTGTGGGTAATATTACACCAGCCGCAGATTTCAATTTAAATTGAGACAAAACAGTCATTCGGGCAAAAAGAAGTTAGTAGGAATGTAATGATACAGCATACTGCACTGTATCTTTTGATAAAAGGTTTTTGATTTGATACAACTCAACACATCAACACCACATCTTCATAAACTACCGCTTGTATTACGTGAGGTGTAAGAAGCATTTCACCTTTGTCCAGCCCATATTCCTTCCTCCAAAAAAACTAAAAAACATTTTTCTAGAGTCAGGTGAGGTAACAGGGCATTAGAAAAAATGAACACACCTCTCCTAAGCACACTGTTTTCCCTGAGCTAATACACCAGCATACTAGCAGCCATGGCTATGATTGATGTGAACATGAGCCCTTGACCTTATTTCCCCCCCTTTTTTAAACATCTATGAGTCAGTGAGCTCAAGAAGTCCTATTCAGGCTAATATGGTCTGAACTGTAGATTTGCAGCTAGTCATTACACGCAATATTCGCCTGGGTTTGGCTGAATGTGAAAAGTAATTAGTTTTCTAACCATGAAAATAAAAGCTTATTGTATAATAACACAAGCAGCCATGAATATTTGAATATTCACTGTTTTATACTGCTCAAGCTGTTTGTAGTCGGCTTTGGATGGCGAAAAAATCAGAACATACTATGCAATGGAAAGGAATCAGCAAATGGTTCAGAATGAATGGGAGCGAAAGGGATGGAGGCGAAAGGCATGAGCACAGTTGCTAAAAGGTTCCAAAAAGTACACTCTTAAACACAATCAGTTGTTACAGGCTTATTACAGTCAAATACAAATATACGTTACATATACATGGTGCAAAATTAACTATTAAAGGCTAAAATAAAGGGCAAGAAAATGATGGCACACCAAGCTGAATAACTAATCGTGATAGCTATGATCATGCAGCCCTAATAATGTCGGTTAAACCTTTTGTGTAAAGCTGTATCCCAACTTATATCCTCTACTAACTGGAGTGAGTGAGTGTACCTTCATGTGCTTGTGTACGCTCGTTGCTTGCCAGAACTCTACTCCACTCGCTGAGCAATGCTGTATTTACCACAGTGCATCATGCACAGGAGCAATTACACTACATCTCTCTTTCTGCTCTCTTGTGAAGGCTTGAGCAGGGGGGGCAGGCAGCCTTTTCTTTTGCTCAAATCTGTGAGTCAGAGCCACAGTGCATGTCAGGACGCATGTTCAGCTCAGGCATGCTTGAACCAGAGTCCGTCTTCCCACAGCTCCTCTCTACTACTGCCTAAAGGAAGCTGGATGTGACCTGAACCCCGTCAGCTACCATCTGCCTGAGCAGACATGTGGGACCCGTCGGATTACTGAGACTCCCAGTGAGTCATAGCTTATAGTGCGCCGAGGAGAAGAATATCAGAATGTGAGATAAGGAGGGAGGTGTGTGTGTGTGTGTGTGTGTGTGTGTATGTATGTGTGTGTGTGTGTGTGTGTGTGTGTGTGTGTGTGTGTAAGAAAGAAAGGAGTAAAAGGATGGAGGCGAAGTGTGCTTTTGTGTTTTCTCAGCCAGGTGACTGTGAAGGAGCTCGTTCCACTAAAGTGCTGGGTAAAGACTGGAAGTTTGAATAGTGCAAAACCAGTGACGTTATCAGAATACCTGTATCTGTAATGAGTGGATTCAGTGCTATTTAAAGTCACAGCTGTTTCTTTTTTTTTATGCAAGATCAATTCATCATAATATAATTTGCTGGAATACAAGGTAGAACAATTCCTTCATGCAACGGATTATGTACAATTTAGCTTTTAAACACCTGAGAATCACTCGCAAGCGAGAAAATCCTGGACTGTGCCAACTGCTGGACCAAAACTTTCCCTCTCACTAAGAACGTTAATCCACTCCTTCCTTTCCAAATTGTCCAATTTCCAATTATTGTTCTTTCCTCCAGATACTGATTCATTGTTCTAATGTTGTAAATCTTTGGGGGGTTTTGGCCACAGTATCCCCTTTCAACTATCTTTTAAGCCAAATACCGCATTTAACGGTGTTCTTATTTGATCCTATAAAGGTGTTTTTAATTAATCAGAACTAATGCAGACTATTTAAACTGTGTATCTGATAGAAATTAATAAATAATTTAATAATAGATAGTGAGCCAAATTCCATTTCTACAAAGTCTTTTCAAAACTGACATTTTTGAGTTTCAATATTTGGTGTTTGTTGTATCTGGTATACAGTATACCGTATTGTACAAAAAACCTTTTGTTTTTTAGTAAGCTATTCTAATTTTGCTGTCATTGCATCATGTCCTTTTCTTTTTATTGAGATGTTGTTGTGCCATGCAGTGACAAAATATATTTAATTATAAAGCCATTTCCTTTTGCTAATTACTGTACAATATGGTTGTAACTTTTTTAAATCAATTGAATCCTATTAGTACTTGTAATTATTTATCACATTTTCAAACTCCGTTTCCCAAGAGGCCTTGCATGCTAACAACAAGGTCGACATCCTTGAACACCAGCAGTGGAGAACTCCAATTCCCAAGAGCACCTGCATCTAGAGAACATGGCGGACCTTCTCCAACACTCACCACGCTCTACACTCCAGGAATTCTTTATATACATACTCAGTTTGGCCTGTCGGGTCATGAAGCATTAGTGTAGGTCCTTTTAGTGCCTGCTATTGCCAAGCCTTAGTATTCTGTGTCTGGTAACGACTTTATCTTCTGGCTATTTGGTGTTAAGATTCTGGTTTGCTACTCTATGTTGTCCGTTGATCGCCTGACTCTGTTTACATCCTCATGATGAGTCTGCTCTGCTAGATTATTCTCAATAAAGAAACTGATCTGCACATGCATTCTGCTTCTCCTGATTATTCTGACATTTATATACTTCTGTGTAAAAAAAAAAAAAAAAAAAAAGAAAAGGCAATATTACGGCAACGTAATCAGTAATGTTACAGGTTGACAGAAGTATTGCAATAAATCAAATATTACAGTGTGGCATTACTTGGAGCAAAGCAGGACTTCGTCTATCTTACTAAAATTAATTGTCTCTACTGATTTCTGAAGACAGCAGCCTTCGTTCTGAGGCTTGCTTTAATATGGGTACAGAATACAGTGAGCAAAGGCTGAGTGCACGTACAGTCATTGGTTTTACTAACAGAGGCTTAAGCTAAATATCAGTACAGGCTGGCAAATTTTAAAAGTGTCACCTGCAGCCAAACTTCCCCCAAATAATATGGGCCAAACTACAAAGCGACTCGGTCTGCTAGGCCTGTGCCTTCACCCTCACAGCACCTCGCCCTACATTACTAAAGACTAAACCCACAAGGTTTTCAAACGGTGTTAGAACAATGACGAATTGTGATAACTTCAGCTTGCCATATCACCAGAACACACACAAACACACATGCAAGCGGTGAACACACGCACGCACACACACAATATACACGCCTATAATCAGTAAAGTATAATAAATCAATTTAAAGCTGAAATGGCGGGCTTGCTCGGGAACATGGGATTTCTATGTTGAGGGTGACCAGTGACTCCTGTCTCACACAATGATGATGCAGTGATGATGATGACTGACCAATCAGATATCTGCAGCACCTTTTTGAGTAATTTTTTTTTATTCACCTCAGCGCGTTTAGAACCTCCCCAGAGGTGACACACACACACAAAAAAGTACCACATCCCAAGTACTATTCACAACTTTTGCCTTATGGAAAACCAAAATTGTTGAGTAGAGTCAAGTTGGGTTGAGCCAGTACCATCCACTGGAAAAAGGTAATCGGCGTACCTGTTACCTAATCACATCCTACATGATTCACATCTAAAATCTAACTTCTACTCAAGATCATTCAACATTTGAATTATAGTAAGAGTAAATAGGTGGGCTAATAATCAGGCACGGGCCAATCAAATGACTATTTAAATCAGATTCAAATGGTAAAATTCAAGGAAAAAAAACAGGCCAAAAACTTTTTTCAAAATATCAATGGGCTGAACTTGGAAATATGAGACCACGAGCTCATCTTAAGGTACATCTAGGTTCTTCAGGTTCTTTGTAGAGTTGAGACTTAAGCAGCTCTATCCTGCAACATTTAACTAAAAGTTACAGACTAATTTGTACAGCTTGACAAGGCTCAGACAACCTAATGCTTCTCAACAGCAATGCTATTATTAATACAATCACCATCACTACTGCTGTTGTAGCTAGGTGTGACTGAATCAATCATGCAACCCTGCCCAAAAGGTTTTAGAGAAAAAAAAAAAAAGATAAACATAACAAGCCAGGCCCAGGAGAGGAATCGTTTTGATTATGTTGGCTATGGATGTGACATGAGACATTTTTCTTTCGTTTATTGATAGTGGAAGAGGAATGTACAGCACTGTGTTTGGACCTTACCACCTAGTCTAGGGAGTTCCCATTAGACCCCACCTGTAAAGTAATGACAGAAAACTGGTTTGGGGAAGACAAGTGACAGGAATGGATCAACAATGTCACCAGTTGAGCATCACCTTATTGAACTTGTTCTCTTAGTTCAGACAAGCAGAGTTTAGGGAAGTGTGGCTCACAGCAGGAGGACTGGAAAAGTCAGCTGGGTGCCCTGTGTGTGGCTTTGATGGGTTGTGAAACTGCAACGATTGCTCGCTCACTCACCATTTAATCTCACGCACAGCCTCCAACACAGAATGTAGTGGGTACTAATATCAATCAAGCTGAAAGAGCTCTGGACTTATTCTAGGCTCTGCTCTTTCAGCAACAAAATAGTGGTAAGGCATGCGAGACTCATTTATTGGTCAGATCGGTTCAGCAAGATCGTTACGAGTGTTAATCCGGGGTAAAGACTAGAAAGAAAGGCTGAAACAGAGAGACCGCACACATATAAAGCTCCTGAACACTTCATCATGAGATCTTGGTGTGTGGAGCATGGTGAGAACACGGACATGACATGTCTTCTGTTGTTAGAAAGTAAGGAATTAAAAGGCTTAACAGGTGGAGGAGCAGGCCAGGATTCTGGCTTCCCCAGTTGCTGCCATATTTACATATAAAGCCTTTGAGGTTCCCTGTGTAGTCCATGCTTGAATTGTTTTTCAAAACAGCGACTGTCACCAGCCAGTCCACACCTTTTCCCCTTCACAGTGTGGGACTACAGGTGAGCAGTAAGTGGGGTGTGACAGACCGGCAGAATTTATATGTACTCACCAATGATGAGTATCAACTTCACATGCTGCGCCTTTTGTTCTCTAGTCATGCTTTAACTGTTTTGTTACTACTGATTGTCATTCTCCTTGCTTTTGTTACAGTTGTCATCTGAGTCGGTAACAAGTGACTCATTCAAAAAAAATATTTTCATAGTTTAACATTTCATTATGGATTGCCTTTAGGCTTGGCTACTTGATGCATTTCGGGCTCCGTGCGTATTCTGCGAGTATCAGCATAGTTTTATTTGCTTGTATTTATGGATTAATCGGATTGGACCTCTAAGGAATTCATTTCGAGAGCATGTCAATCTGTACGTAACCGAACTACATAATTGGTACAAGCTTTTGGAAACCATCCCTGTTGGGCATGGTGCCATATTTGCAAGCTGACTGCTTTAACTCTTTGTTTTAATTAGTTCTATTTCAGAGAGGAAAAATGTTTTGAGTAGATGACTAGAAACTGGTCTACAGTGAACCCCCGCAATACCGCGGTTCACCTATCGCGGGTTCTGTCTATCACGGATTTTCAAATTTTGATTCACGGAATTTTTTGGCTTTCGCGGGACTCTGGAATATAAAATATTATTTAAAAAAATGTTAATTCAAACATTAAAATAACGTTTAAATCAAAATAAAACAGTATGCATTGTATTTCATCAGTGGATGAAAAGTGAAAGTGGCTGCGTAAGCCACTTCCGCTTCAGCTCGTAAACAGGAAGTGACCTCACTGGCAGTAGGTACGCATGTAGATTTTATATGTTGTTAAAATTACATATGTTTAAGAGTGTAGAATGTAACAATGGCCGGGGGTTCACCGTAAATACTGGAGTATTAGATGTAACAGGATTGCTTAGCCTATGACATCAACTGGCAAACTGCGGTTCAGATATAAACCAAGCAAAGTAATTCAGGCTACCAGAGCAAGCCTGGGATTAAAAAATAATAATAATAAATAAAAAATAAAAAAAACCACTGCAGTAGAGCAGATCAATGTATGAAAAACCAGTTGAGATCAGTGACTCCCGTAAACATGACCCATTACAGCTTATCCAATAACATATTTTTATGTAATTACTAGTTTGTTCATATGTTTGGAAAAAGAAATTCCTATGAAAAATATTGCAGCCAGGTGCAATCAAGAAAACCTGTAAGAATGGAGGGGATTGGGCAAACTTTCTATGGAAATGGCCTTCAGAGTCCAAGGTGGTCAAAAGTAGCAATGTGAATTTAGAATAATAAATCATTAGTGGTAAAAGGAAAAGTATTAAAAGGTAACTGTATTCACAATTTAGTGATATTAGTTGCTTATCCAGATTTATGTAACTGGACCATATAATATATAAGTCACCATTGGTACATGTACAAAACTCCAGCTGATGAAAAGCAAACCCAGACTTTCTAAAACCAATGTTTGGGATAAGTCACTTCCCAGGATCCATTCATCTAGCCACCTGCTCAGGCTCATAATAAAAGGATGATACAAGTCTAGCCCAGGGGTACACCAGGCAGTACGATGTTCTAGTGCATCAACGGTAATCGCACTACAATGTTTTTGTGAGCAAACCTGCCCCTTAGGGAGTGGTGCTTTGTGTTTTCTGACATTTTGCAACGAGAAGCACTCATGACCTCATGACATAGGGGTTAACACGTGGTTAAAGAAAAACAGACGACAGTATTCTCAAGTACTTTTGGGGAAAAAAAAGAAATGAAAAAAGAGATTTCTTTTGATCAGCAAGACTACTCAAACTGAGGAGAGTTTTATTATCTCTATTCTCAGACATATGGTCTTCTTTCCTGAGAGAACACGTTATCGACGTGGATGAAGCTGCACCAATTAGACACAGCTTTTATCATGTCATTGGGGAAAGGATGGTTCTTGAAGTTCAATATCTACTCACAAACAAACGTGCTAAGCTATCTTTCCCCAATTGGACGTCTTGGGAGTAAAGCTGATGAAAGCATACGATCTCGTAGAGTAATCTGAGGTGAATGCTGCCACTTCTGATCTTTGCCTTTGCCTTGTATAAAGGACTGTGTCAAACAGGTTGGGATCACCAAATCCATTAGTGAATCTGACTTACATACAGGTACCGATGAGTCCATTTGTTGCTTTGAATTAGGGCTGCAAGGACGTTTTAAACGACTCTTCTTCACCTTTCAGTTGCTCCCTTTAGGGCTCACCACAGTGAATCATCTGCTTCCGTCTCACCCTATCCTGAGCTCCAATTTCAAAATCCTTTGTCTAGTATATCCACTGTCTCTCTTCTGCACATGTCCAAACCATCTCAACCTTGACTCCCTAACTTTGTCTCCAAATTGTTCGACTTGAGCTGTCCCTCCAATATACTCATCCCTAACCCTGTCCATACTTCAGCTGTGCCACCTCCATCTCCAGTCTTTTTGTTAATGCCACCTTTTCCAAACTGTACCATCCTAGCAGGTCTCACTACCATTTTAAACCACTGCATGACTGAAAAAAGATCTTCTGGACTCAGCTTGGGCATTTCAACCATTGTGAAGTTTAAGCTGAAGGTTGTTTGGCTATGTATTGTGTTGTAAGCCACTGACATTTCTCACTCCCCTGCAGGACCCTAACCATTAATCAATGCACTGATGCATCTGCTTGTAGCCATGTCATATTAAGAGTGCGGAGAACGCTGCTGGAGTCTTGGGCTCCAGCCTATTAAAGCTTCATGATGTTTGGGCTCCATAGTCTCTAGACATTCACAAGCTTGTCTTGCTTTTTTTTTTTTTAAGGTTTGTGTTTGTACTTTTCTACAGGTGGCCAGGATTACAGATGAGACATTTTGGCAAGCACATTACCACAGCTGCATTTATAAAGACTCTTCCACTAGCATTTGCTAAGCTCTTATATTGTCACTGGCATAGCGTGTCTTGACTATGCTCTGTCTACCTTGTGTCTTGCTTTTACAATAAACCCCAGTTGTCTTGTCATCTCCAAGTGTTGTTCTCTTTGCTTTCGTGGCAGCACTGAGCTTTGTTTGTAACCATGTGTGAGAGAAATCACGGTGATGCAAATAACATAGTTCCGTGCTAAAGCCACTGGAGTGTGAAGTGTAGCAACCACATGGTGCCATTTTGTGTCTTAAGCAGCTTGGGGAGAAATGCAAACCATTAAAGAAAGCAGAAGAGCTACAGCCTCCTTTTCTGGAGATTTATGTTAAACACCAAGGAGAGAGAGAGACATCTGATATGAGTTGCTGTACTCACAACAAACATTTAAGGATTATTGTACTCAAATGCACTAGACTTTGATGTTCTTGTTTTTTCCACTCCTTTCATTTTTTTTGTTTCAGGCCTTTGGCTTTCATAATCTGCCTTTGAAGTGAGCAGTCTGGAAATAATGTCAGCTTGCAATGGTTTCTCCGACTGTCTCCGACTGTGTTCTATGATTTCTGATCTCCCTTCTATTCTTCCTCAAACTCCATCTCGCCCTCGCCCTCAGTGTGCATCAGTGTGGAATTTAATCAACAAAGTCAGCTATTAATTTGAGCCCCATAAACTGAGCAGTTAACTCATGGGCTTGCAATAATGAGGCCTCTGAATGGTTTGTGCACTCAGAACAAACACTCAAGTGCATTCTGCGGTAATCGAATGACTATCTCAGGTCAAGGAATACCTCTGAAGCAGTCAGGTTGGACTCTGGAAGACTATTAAGACTCTGAAGACTGCTGTGCATCATTGCAGAGAGGGATCAAGTGTGGATCAGCCTCAAAATGGTCCCAGAAAACACCTGAGAGAAGTTGAACGTTGTAGTAAGGACACTCCTTTACCTGCTTGTAAATGCACCCCAGGCAATTCTATTTAGACCAACTCTGAAAAAAATGGTTGGAATGTAGAAAGTGGGACACATTTATTAGTTTATTCTAATGCCGTTTCTGTTTTCTGTCTACCGAAAGCGTACCAGACTGTTACATGTACTATCTTGTCTATTTACTGCATTGTGCACAAAGCTCAAAATTAACACCTCTATCATCCCGGACACCATTAAATAATGGTCTTTTGTTAGTTATGCTTGCTGCAGGCAAAATATGTGGTTCAACTGGGTTATGCCCATCCTAAGTGTTCTGAAAATGTTTCGTGTTTATAACATGAATCACAAATTACAGCTCTTTAAATACTGACAATTAAGCATGCTGTTGGTGGAACTTATGAAACAGCAGAACTAAGTAGGTTAACCTACATTTTTTTTTGACAGTTATTCAATCAGACTATGCTGAGATTACAGTCAAAATACCTTGCTAGATAGCCTACCATGCATGTTGTGTTTGAGAACAGTATAAAGATATGTTCTGTCATGCTAAAGCTCCCTGGACCAACAATTTGTTGTGTCTCCCAAAAGCAGTGCCAACTCATCAGCTATTGGCCAAACTCAGGCGTGAACAGCAGAACATGTCAAGAGCAGCACTGATGAGTATTATCTAAAATGGGCCAGAACAAGGAGATCACAGAGTGTATATTTAGTATATAATTTTGTATAGCACAAGCAATCTTATAGCAAAAGGAGGCTGCTGAATTTGCTGCTGTTTGCCTGCGATCAAAGCTTGTGTAGTGCGTGAGCCTCATCTGTGAGGGTGCATCTTATTAGTGCGCATACTGCTCTGTCCACCAAACAATCATTTGCTTGCAAATGATTAAAGTCATGGTGTTTGGGTGGGTGAGTAATTTTGAGATTGTGAAACCTTAGTCTATGTCCACATAGGCAAACACTTCATAGTTTAAAAACACAATCACTTTTGCTATGTTTACACCTGGTTATGTGATGTGTATTTTTGTGAGTTGGTATGGATGTAGATCGTTTCTGATATGGAGCAAAAACGCTCGTCCGGACAGAGAAGTGTTTTGTTTAAAAATGACTTTTTAAAACTAAAACACATTAGTGGGGACATAGCCTTAGACTGCCTCTGCTTTGCCTTTCCACCATGACAGATGAACATGAGTTCGAGGCAGAGTTGAAAATGAGAATTTCTCAATGGAGGATCTTGGTGAAGCCCCTCATATAAGGCAGCCGCCACATTATGCCACGTTTGGGACATACAAGTGGTTAAATCACAGAAAAATCGTCAGGGATGCCAAGCAAGCACTTAAGTGTAATGACTTAATGACTGTCTAACTCTGCCAAAATAGCCAGTCCCTCATAATACAATTTATGACGTCATATACCTAAACCCTACAGAAAGGTAACCATTGTAAGGGATAAACAAGTTACCATCCTTGTTCGATTTATCAACTTCTACTCTGCCCTCTGATATATAAACTGCGATGACACAACACTGTCCTGTATAGCAGATTAATTGAGATCAACTTAGCTTTGGTTTGATACGTGTGTGTGTGTGTGTGTGTGTGTCCTCACTTTGCTGACACGGTCAGTATCCCGGGTGAGCTGTCTTCTCTCCTCCTCCCAGTGTGTATGTGCTTCCTGTAGCTGGCGCTCCAGAGCCTGCTGTGTTTGTTTGCTCTCGTCTTTAATGGAGAACAATGCTGTTTGTAGCTCTGCCATTGTCTAGAAGCACAAGTTTACATGCATGTCAATAATGTGATGACAAGAACACTCTGTGTGTATACGTGGAAGTGATTAACTGGAGTGATTTTTTAAAGTAAATTTGCTAGCAGCAGAGCTATTTAGGAGGTAGCAGCATCACTTTTAAAAATTTTTTTAAAAGACACACATTTTCTTGACACACCATACATTTTAATCCAGCATGTTATGTATTCGCAGTTGGCTTGATGCACAATTTTTAAAAAGTACTGTTTAGTTTCTGCTCTTGTGTTGCATCATTTCAGAGTTTTTATGGTTACAAATTGTGCAGAATGCGGTCCCTCTTTTGGTCACACCACTTTGATCCAAATTTTGGTTGTTTTTAATAACATAATATTTGTGTATAGCATACAAAACTGAAAAATATTAAATTAATGGTATGCATGTACTGAATAACCTGATTACTAGGTTAATCAGGCTCCTCGACTGAATTTCCTAAGTAAACGAGTACACAACTAATTAAACGAGTGGGGTGTTACGTAATTAGGATACAAAAAAAGGTAACTGTATTCCATTATAGTTACAGGGAAAAACCCCCCCAGCTGTAATCAGTTTACAGGTACAAAAAGAGGATTATTTACAGGATTACAACTTTATAATGCATAAGGCCTACAACAACTTATCAACAAAATCAATAATAATTAACGATTTTAAAAAAATGCCAATAATGTCATTATTATTTGAACTGCATGATGAAACATATTGCGCGCACACACACACACACACACACACACACACACACACGTCACAACAACACAGCTGAGTGAAATGGTGGAGGAGAAACCTCAGTACGACTTTCTCTATGGTATGGAAACTCTTTTACAGTACACTACCCTGCGTGTCTCATGACATAACAGTGAGTAATATCACTGGTTTGTGGGAATGTCTGATGTTCCTGCTTGAACTGTCGAGAACAGTTTTGCTATGTTTTGTTGGCAGCAAGTAGCAAAGCTATTGGATTTAATTAGCTTAAAAAGTGAAACGACCATATTCTTCCATTATCAGTAGCGCTGCTAAACAATTGTATATTCTTAGCATACACAATATACTGTATGTATGTTTTGTGTGTCAAGTCACCCTACTGCTTTCGGTTCACAAGTCCATCCCAAAAAGAGTTGATTCATTAAGAAACTTAAGAGTTAAATCTTTGGAATCGATTCCACGTACTGAAAATGTTTCGTCTCTCACACACAGCAAGCAAAGTGAACTTAGCATTGGAGAGTTTCAGTGAGCGAAACAGGCAGCTGGTATTTATTTGAGCTTTATTTTGAAATTGTTTGTTTGATATTTGACCAAGTCATGGCCCGAAATACAGATATACAGTTGCAAAAAGTGTGGTAACTGATCAAACAAGTGATAAGCAGTAAATGAGTTAGCACAGGTGTATTATTTTCGGTTTAACCTGAGCACTTGATAATATTCTCATGCAGTGAGAGATTATCTGATAAATGTCACTAATGTTCCATTTATTTAACTGCTATTTAAGTAAGCCAAGTTATGAAAATGTT
>JAQLOM010000008.1:11780489-11792856 GCA_030068315.1 Chrysichthys thysi | reverse complement strand
CAACTCTTTCAGGTTTCAATTTTGGACATGTCACTTTTTGTTTAAATGTAAATAAAAGCTGAGAAATATTTTTTTCCCACGATGATGCCTCTTGTACATCGTCTTATGTTTTGGGAGAAGCCTGTGCCATTTCCAGTCAATTTGCTGGTTGAATAAAAGTAACTTTAAGTCAAAATTTGCCAGGGGTATGAATAATTTCGGACTTGACTGTAATTAAACAAAACTCAAAATGAAAATGCTACAGAGCCACAGCAAAGACCTTAAACATCCCCGTCAGCGCAATTGGCTCGGTAACATACAGATTGAAAGTTCATGAAATTGAAACTAGTCATCCCTGGACAGGTGCAACTCAATGTTTCATGATGCACTCTCAGATGAATGATAAGGAGAGTAAAAAAGAAGCCAGCAGTCACTTGAAAAAGAGTTGCAGGATGTCCTGAAAGCATCTGGAACATCAGTTACACAGAGAACAATAAACAATGAACTGCACTTCAGTCATATCTGTTTCTACAAAAAATTCCTCATTTACAAAACAAAGCTTAAAGATGTGTCTAAAAGCATTTAAACAAATCAGACCTTTTTGGAACAAAAGACAAAAGAAAAGCACAACATGCTGGTAATAATTAAGCTTGTTATGTTTAGAGAAAAGAAGGTTGTGCTCATTACATTACATTAACGTCATTTGGCAGATGCCATTAACCAGAGCGACTTGCATTTATCTCATTTATACAACTGAGCTGGTGAGGGTTAAGGGCCTTGCTCAAGGGCCCAACAGTGGCAGCTTGGCAGTGCTTGGATCTGAACTTCCGACATTCCAGTCAGTAGCCCAACATCTTAACCCCCTGAGCTACCTCCTGCTCATGACCCCTTACAGAGCCATGGAAAATGGAACATCATGATATGAGGCTGCTACTCTGCAAATGGAACTGAAATCTGGGGAAAAGATCTCCAATGATCCTAAACATACAACCAAAATATCTCAAAAAACATGGCATGGCCTATCCCCGACTTGAATTCCAGTGAAACATTATGGTGAATTTTCGAAATTGTGAGTCCATCAGAGGGAGGCTCGTAACCTTGGGGAACTGAAGATGATTTTCCAAGTCAAATGGGCCAAAATTGAACCACAATGCAGTAAAAGCCTGATTACTTCTTTCTGAAGATGTCTTGACACCAACAATGGCTTTTCAACAAAGCACTCATTTGCATAATCTAAATATTTGCTGTCTAAAAACTTTCACCCCCATCGATTTCATTCATATTTATAAGTCAAAAGACATGCTATTTTGAAGAGGATGCATGCACCGTTAGTACATTATATGACAATAACGAAAATGTCCACGTGTATACATATGTACTTCTCCTCATTGTACTGAAAGGCACCAGAAAAAGGTTTGGACACACCTACTTTCTTACTTGCTACTTACAGCTACTTTATAGGTTTTTCATTATTTTGACTATTTTCTACATTGTAGAACAATACTGAAGCCAACATAACTATGAAATAAAACATGGAACATAAAAAGGATTATGCTCTAAAAAAAAAAGCTATATATTTTAGATTCTTCAAAGCAGCCAGCATTTACCTTGACAACTTTATCTTAACCAACTCCACAATGTAGTCACCTGGAACACTTGTCAATTACGAGGCACGCCTTGTTAAAAATGAATTATTGAAATTTCTTGCCTGTTTAATGGGTTTGTGAATCATCAGTTGTGTTGTCAAGGTAGTGTCGGTATATAACAAATAGTTCTATTCAACAGCTGTAATAATGCGTACTATTATCAAGATCCACTCTACTAAGTAAAGGGAAATGACAGTCCATCATCACTTAGTAATAAAGCTAAAGAAAAACCAATGAATGGCTAGGTGTGTCCAGGCTTATGACTGGTACAGTATTTTATCTCTTATAAATGAGCAGTAGAAATATTCCCAGGTATATATCTCACCCAAACTGACACGCTCACAAAGTTGCCATTATATTCCATAGGAAGGGAGGTTTTGTGCTTTTTACTTCAGTATAAAGTGCTCCCGGACGTTCTCGCTCTTTTGTTTACATTAAAATGAGGTCTATGTAGGTAGATGTGAAGACACTCCCATCTCTGTGACTTATAGAGAAATCTTATCCAGTCTGAGCAGTATGTTACACAACAACAATGCAGAGAGTAAGGCATGGAGAAAAAAACAAAAACAGAGAAGAAATCTGAATGAATCTGTATTAATAAATCAAGTACGGATTACTTTATTATTGTTATTATTATTATTATTATTATTATTATTATTATTATTATTATTATTATATGTACGGTGAATATAAGGCACATATGTACAGTGAATATAAGGCACAAGGTGGGGGAAAAAAACATTTCCACAGAACATTTTGTTTATTCCTTTAAACAATCCTTAGGCAGGGAAGAGAGTGTTTACCTGTGCAGACTTGGCGAGCTTCTGGGTGTATTCCTTTTCAAGCTGCTTCAACCTGCTGTTTGCCTACAGAGGTGGAAAAGGGGTGGGTGGTGGGGTAGTCACACACAGAGAGAGAGAGAGAGAGAGAGAGAGAGAGAGAACGCGAGAGGCATGAAACCTAATCAGCTGGGAGGAAGTGAGTGCACAGAGACACATTGCTGTGACCTCTGAGGCTTGCGGGTATGCTGGTATCTTCCTGTCGCTAGCATGCTGAGCAGTGGAACCAGGACGTCTTTGATCTGCAGCTAACTATTCCTTACTTAAAAGGGGAAATAAAAACTACAGAATTAGCAACAACAACAAAAACAAAAAGGAAAACAACATGAAAAGCCGTAGAAGCGGTACGTAGAGATTATTATGCGGCTTATGTCTAACACAAATATTTCACAATATAACTGGCATCATTGTGTTTACAAACAAATGAGTGTTATTATTTTAGATGAGAAAATCTGATTCATTCATTCATTCATTCATTCATGTATTCATCTTCACTAAACACTTTTTGCTGGTCAGGGTTATAGTGGATCAGGAGTTTATCCCTGAATGGCATGGCGAGACAGGGTATACATTACGTTCACATACTCATTCACACCTAGATTCACACCTGGAGGTTGGAGGAAAACTGGAGACCTAGAGGAACCTCAGACAGACGTGGGGTGGGGTGGGTGAAACCACAGACAGACAGTAATGCGAGATCTGGATTGAAATGGTGACTCTCGGGCAGTGAGGCAGCAAGCAATCCAACCACTGTAGTACAATTAGGGTTCACTGATATAATGATCAAACCTGAAAACCAAAAATCAACTGACTAGAAAATAAAAAATAAATAACTCAAATTGAAAGGGTAAGTAAGGCACTACTGAAATAATATTAAAATCACATAAATGAAATCACTGTCCCTTTCCATTATACTTTTGTCTTTGACGTGGTCCCTACTGAATGATGAGCTAAGATTGGACTTTGCACACCACAGGATAATCTAAGAATGTGCTCTTTTAAGACTAAACTAGAAATTGTCCAATTGTCCAGAGGCTTAAAACTGACCACTAATTGTATTAGTGCGGCCCTGACTATCTAGTTTTAGATAGATTTTACAGCTCCACATCAGCTGCTACACACTTTTTAAAATTATTTTTTATTATCCATCCACCAGCACCATCAACTAACTTCAAAGACAAAAATGACACAACGTTTATACATTTTTATGTCATATTCATTTTCTCACTTTGCTTGAAGAGTATCAACATCTTTCCTCACTGTGTGTGTGTGTGTGTGTGTGTGTGTGTGTGTGTGTGTGTGTGTGTGTGTGTGTGTGTGTGTGTGTGTAAAAGAGAGAGACGTGTCAAGCATCTACAGGCCCAGGAGGGTGTGTGCCACGTGTGTACAGCTGAGAGTCAGCAGTGATGCCCTGCTGTCAGAGCTGCTTTCCGGAGAGCTGCTGAACCCCTGACAAGACACAAGAGCCTGCAGCAGGCATCAGCACCTGAACCACCACTTCGACAAACACACCCCACAGAACCCAGTGTAGCCAAACCTGCTCTTGACCAATCTCTAGCTCCCTTTTTCCTTCATCTTCCTCTTTTAGCCACTATCCATCTGTCCAGCCGTGTGGCTTTTCTACCTGATAAGAGTGAAAACAAAGCAGGAAGAGAGACAATGGGGGAGGAACAAAAAAAAACAAAAAAAACCCTGCACCAGTCGTAAAAAACACAGGCTGGACTTTCTTTGAAGCCTGTCAGCTCCTTGCGTTGCTATAGAGACTGCAGCCTTGCCTGCCATTTCATTAAGCACACTGCTAGGTAAATGTGTGCCAAATGTATGTCTGATTGAGGTCCTGTGATGGGCTTCTTGCAACAAAACAAACAAACAAACAAAAAAAAACCCATAGCATTATGTAAAGTACAAATAAACTTCTCAAGCAAGATTTTTCCCCAAGTTTAGCTTTTGGTGGACTTTCTCTCATGAACACACACCTACTGTAGCTGACATGTCATTTCGCTTCAAACTTAATTGACAATAAAAACTTCATATAGATCCCCAATGAGCAAGTAAGAGGAAACGGGGCAAAATCAAATTCCCTGAGACGATATGAGAACGGCATCATGGTATGCAGTTTGCCGAGAGGTTGGGGTGACTGGTACAACTAAATTTTACTTACGGATTTTTTTTTAATGATTATGGTGTTTAGGCTCTCCAGCTACCTAGCAGCAAACACTGGCAAGTCTGCATGCGAGGTAGAAAGCCGACAAACATCCAAGGTAAATTTTGGGTTTGCACAGGGCTTAACTTAGAAGAAATCCTGCACTTCTTTGTGCAGCTTTCCTTCTCAGCACATTAGCAGTAGGTGAGATGACAACACTGCTGACCAGAATATCCTACTAGTAAGGAATGGGGGGGGGGGGGGGTGGACAAGGTGGCTACTTTTGCTTTTTTAAACTTGTAAAATTGAAGCAAAAGTCTAGCATGACTACTACTTAAGCGGCTCCTCCATTTTAATACCAATCCAAAGAGACCACTGGCCCACCCACTTCTTTTCTGTTGGCTCATAAGACAGAGGCTTGTGAAGCCTCATGGGCATATTCAATGCAAAGTCAACTTGACCACTAAGTGAATGACTGTTATCCATGTTTAAGCCAGATTTACTGCCACTGTAGTTGAGTAGTAACACTAAACCATTTCTGCTTAAAAGGTCCACTATGTAGGATTCAAAAACCTGAATGCCCCTCCCTTACCCCTCCCTTTCAAAAGTGTGTATTAGAACGCACAATGCTCGTCAGCTGCATTACTTACATTCACACTGCCTTGCCTGTTTCCATGCCAAATAAGAAGTATGATCCCCCATTTTTCAAAATGTAGGTTCTTAAACTTGGTAGCCAGCACCAGCAAACACGGATTCCTCTTATTTCTTCTTCCTTGTCTTCCTTTCTTCTTCTCTGCTTACCTTCTGATGCTTCCTTTCATATTCACGCTGCCGCTTATAAAAACACGCAAAACGGCAAATTCTTCAGTTTGGTTTAAGGTTATATGCATGTGACTGTAGAAATGTAGCCAGTGTAGAAAAAAAATGAATAAGTAAACCATACATAAGTGAATGAATAAAAAAGGCTCTCAGCACGGCGACATAGCCTCAATACTTCCGTGGCTGAATGCCCAGCTGAAGGTGTCTCTGAAGTGCTATCAGAAGTAGGAATCACTTAATAATGCTGGCGGAGTGGCTTTAAAAGTCTGTAGAACAATGCAGGTAGTGTATATAATGGCAAGACTAGACACTGCTTAGCGAAACTTAATTAACAGGCCTGTGCTGAACCTCAGGCAGAGATACAGGGCTCACATAGACAAATTACAAGACTCCCCATAATGGTTTTGTGTGAGAGCTTAGATTAGCAGAGGCTTTGTGGCCTTTCTCTCCAGAAATCTGCGTTGCGTTGCTCAGAGAAAGATCCTCATTCTATCATCATAAACGTGGTAATATACACATGTCATTCTTGTGCATCCAGACTCAAACTCCCTATGCTTTTCTTCCTTTTTTTCAAAAAATTATTATTAAGTCAAAATCTTATGGTGGGGAAAAGATGGCATGCTTGGACTTGAAAAACAGATAGCAAAAATAATTCAGTATGTAAAAAGAAAAGGAAAGAAAGAAACAAGTCCAAGCACAAGACTGTTCAAAAGGAAGCTGGTTTACTTAAAAAGGTGTGGACTTTTTTTTTCCCCTCCGCATGTGCTTTCCAGGTAAGCCAATAAACCGGCTTATTAAAGAAGCCGCTCATGATGAATTTTCAAATATTTGTATAGCCTCTCAGATAAATGAGCATTGGAGCACGTAGACCGGTTGTATTGAACACAGATTATTATTTATACATTCCTTATTAATCATAGTTTACTGTGGCTGCACGTTCTTCCTGTGCTTAGAAGCTGAATGCCATTAGGCTAATCACATGGATGTAGACAAAAGTATGTGGACACCTGATAATCACATTCATGTGGTTGTTAAACATCCCCTTTGCTGTTGTAATAACCTCCACACTTCTGGCCAGGCTTGGGGATTGAGAATTTGTGCTCATTCTACTGCAAGGCTATCAGTGAGGTCAGTAACTGATGTAGGGCAAAGAGGCCTGGTGTGTAGTCAGGCTTCCAATTCTGCCCAAAAGCATTCAGCAGGGTTGACATCAGGACTCTGGCTGCTTGGGTTCTTCCACACAAACACTGGCAAACAGTGTCTTTCTGTACCTCACTTTGTGGGCAGCAGAACTGTCAAGATGGAAAAAGTTTGGGTCTCTTAGTTTCATTGAACAAAAAAACTTAATGCTACAGTGATCCTACATTGTAGACTCCTGTGTGCTTTCAGCTGTGTGCAAACTGTTTGGGGAAGACACACATATGGGTGTGATGGTCAGGTGTCTGCATACTTTGGCTGTATAGATTATCATTGCATGTATCAAGCATCCTGTATACTACGTTAACACAAACAGCCTGACTCTGTCTTACAATCTTTATATGTGACGGCTCACTCCCACCCAGATCTCTCTTGACTTGTTGCATCCCACAGGATCCCAGTCCTAATGCATGGGATTTTTACTCCATTTTCTCCCAATTTGGTCATTTACCAGTCTCCCCATCACATGATGGCTACAACCCAGGGAGAATGAAGGCAAGCATGTGCTTTCATGAAGACACACGAAGCCACCACATCTTTTTATCTGCTGCTTGTGTTAAGTCACAAAAAAGTCTAACACACTCAGAGGAACCTTGGGAGGAACCTGTTCTCATCCACATACACAGGGATCTCAAAAGTAAACAGACAACTCTCATTATGTTTCATCGATGCGGACACCACCGAGTGCTTCAAACTTGTTAATACATTATCATTATTATTCATTTCAGATTACAGTATATTAATTGTTTATAGCAACTAGCCATGCCGGGAACACCAGAAGCCAAAGGGTTGTCTGATTTTCAAAGAGGGCGTATTGTGGGTCAGTCTGAGGGTGGACTTAGCCAGAGTGTGACTGCACAAAACCTTGGGATCCCTCTCGCCACAGTCAACAGAGTGATTGTACAATACAAAAGTAAAGGAAAGGAATCAACAGCATCCCACTCAGGTCGACCTGGATCCTCTGACAGGTGTCTTTAGACTGTCATGAAGATTGTTGAAAAACACTGCCATTGTAAGACCACTGATGCTGCAGAGCAACTCCAGATGAGATATTTCTGTGAAGAATCTCCATCAACTTGGCTACCATGAGAGAGCAGCTAGAAGGAAGAGTCAAAAATTATGGCGTCTATTTAATTTTGAGATATCAGTGAACATTATTTCATAGACGCTCCCAAGAGTGCGGCCAACTTTGCCGTGTTTTGAATCCACCATTATCGGATGATTGGGTAAACACTTTTCTATTGCACCACTCAGGAGCCCTCTATAGTGCAACATCTAAAAGCATACAAACATTCTGATGTGGGTCAAGTTTAGACATGACACGTAACAACTGTCCACGAATGGAAAACTGAGCTATGTGTAAGGTGAGTGGTGCGAGGTGAACGGTGCTCAAAGCCACGGTGATATTGGTTACAACAAACATATACCTTATGCACTAAACACTTAATGTGCTTATTTCAGTACACTAAAGCCTGCACTTGAATTTTTACTAGCTAGTGAAGCTCCATGCTCAAATCTGTGAGCTTGGGTTTGATTGCCACCAGAGACTTCTTAGAAAAGCCTTTTCTCAGAAAAGACATCTGCTCAAGGCTTTAGGACAAAGCATTTGCTTTATTAGCCTTAAGGAGCCAGGACGATCTGAACAGCATCCCCTTTTGATGACCCATAGTTCTGTGGCCAGGGTCAGCACAAGAAAGCTAAGATTAGACAAATCAGTAAGCGATGAAGGGCCATAGCGCTACTCTGCCAAAAGAATCTGTTTTTGTCAAGGGGGTCATTATCATTTGGTGGTGTTCTCAGGACTCACTTCATAAGTTTATGCCTTGTTATACACCTTTCTAGCTCTTTGGCAATAAAGTTAAACTTTGATTTGACACTTCCATTGCTGTTCCATGTGGGCTAAGCAGTATATGTCAAAGTCGTGCACAGGTGGTACAAGACATACTCCTTAAACATCAGCTGGCAGTCTATGGCAGTATCTTTGTTTCACATATGCACTGGAAGCCACAAATAACTCTGTCATAAGGAGGGGAAAAAATCTGACACTTCCAGACTCAACTTTCATCTCTACACAAAAAACGAGGACTAGAATCACCACATGCCTGGCTGGTCTAAATATGATTTTCTGCTATTAAGCCCCATTTCCTTGCCTCAATCTGCCACTGAGAGGTGATAACGACATGTCTTTGATCATCCCCCCCACCCCCACTGTTTTGCTCCATATAATCCATGACCAAAAATAATGGGATTTGGTGCATCTCCACATGGCAGAGAAACCAACTGACAGAAATTAATAAAGTTTATTGGGGGGGGGGGGGGGTGTCAAGAGGAAAAATCATCAAGTGGAGGCAAACAACCACCACAAAAATTTGACATGGTGAAAAATACTGGTGACACCCTGAAACTAACAAATAAACATGAATACAAAAACAAAAAAAGTACGACATCCATACTTCGGCTGGAATGACAGCTGACAGCTCCGCCGTGGGAGAAGCGCTGCTCACTGGTGTGGATCTTGTGTTTAAAGGAAAGCATGTTTTACAGCATTTCTCTCCGAGGGTGGCAAGTGTGTGTGAAGAGCTGCTTCAGTCTAATCCCTGCTGTCACAGCTGAATCAAAACCTTTTTCAGATGCCATATTTGCAACAACAGGTGCACGATGTGGGTGCAGTAAAGCTGCATTTACAACCTTGCTTTGCTTCTTCATGGCAGATTCCTGAAAGAGAGGCGAACGTTTCGTGGAATGCCGTGCCCCTGTTTTTCTTTCCTGTTTTTAAGCGGCGACTGCATGAAGTCTCAAAATTTGCGTCTGTTGCCTTTGAGTCGAGAGAAGACCTGGGCTAGTTTGTTTTGAAAAGGGAAAGAAAAAAAAAAAAAAAAAAACTTTTGGGGGTGTGTGTGAAAAAGAAGCTCTATAATTCAGAAAGTTCAGAGAATTGATCTGATCATGCCACATTGCTTAATTCTCTAATAACAGGCAGACAATCTATATGGTCTAAAGCTATAAATCATTAAAAAAAAGTTTAACTGTTGATATAGTTAAGCAATCTAGTGTGTCAACTTTGTTCTTTCTGGTTAACATAAAGAATCATGTTTTTTACAAAAATGTAAAATGAACAGAAAATATTTATTTCCTCTTGGTGTTGACAAATCACCCAAGTAAGAATGTATCTATAGTAATTGCTTTACTGCCAGGAACTCAACTGCCGACATGTCAATCTTTATGTCTTTAATGTTGACGTGAAGATTTTTGAAAGGCGGGTCACATGACCTTACTGATAGTGTTGGAATGAGCAGAAAGTTCAAAGAGATTGAAAAGCAGTCAAGCAAGGAGAGGTATTTTGCGAGCTCACTCGTATGATGTGTTTCTGTACCTTGCAGCTAATGAGGGTAAGACCTTTTTTTTTTTTTTTTTTTTTTTTTTTTTTTTTTTTTTTTTTTTTTTTTTTTTTTTTTTTTTACTTTTTTCTGCCTTCCAAGCCATTTTCTGACGCGCATGGTACACACTGTGGCATTTTCTCTTCCGGCCTCTGCAGCAGTTACCAGTGAGTTGCAGCTCACTTTTCAAGGGATTGCCATCCAGTTCCAGCTTGTCTGTGCTCCCTCTTTCTTTTCTTGCCTTTTTCTCTGTCAGCTGAGATGACCGCACCTGCCTCACACTGCTCACCTTGTTACCATGGTGATCTCCCAAGGAGAAGTTTCGATATGTAATGAAACACAGTAAGATAAAAAGGAAAGAAAGAAAAAGACACCAGAAAGCAAAAAAAAAAAGGTAATAATCCTACTTGAGCCTATTTAACTAACAGAAGGCACAGAGAGAGCTCAAATGGCTGACAGATTGGAGTAATTCCCAGCATGCAGCACAAGTTCGTCCTCTGATGTTTGGACCTTGCCATCAGGGATTGTCCGATTACCCTAGCCTCGGCATAGAAAGGGGAGGGGGTTCGCTTTGAAGAGCAAAGAGTGGATGTGTGCTTTCCATATGAGGGGTGGTTTGGGATCCCTGGGGGCTTGGGCTGTGGGGCAAAATAGTCATCGGGTATACAAGAGCTAGTCACATCCAGTTCAGAGCCTGCAGCACAATGTGCTACGTCGCCCATCCACTGCAAAAATGGCCTCTCTTTTACGATGTGGGTTATCATTCTCTGAAATTGGGTTGGTGGGGAAGGGAGGGCAAAAAAAAACAAACAAAAAAAAAAAAACACTGACCGTTTTCCTTTGCTTGGGGAAAGCAAAATAAATAAATAAAAAGGAAAATCTCCTCTGTCTACCTGTCAGAAAAGTGTGCGCGCCATTATAGGTTTTCGAACTGGAGTCATATAAATATTCAGAATTCAATTTGTCATGTGTTTAAACACAGCAACGTTCAAGATTCACATTTTTCTAACTAACCAACCAGCAAAACAACCAACTTATTTAAATAAAATCATTTTCTCCCAAAAACATGCTGCAAATTATTGGCAGCCCTAAATCTTTTATTTATTTATTTTAAAATCATCCTCCTCAAACCAAAACAAACCAATTTTGCGGACTGCAGTAAACCCTAGTCTTTTGCGGGAGTTGCATTCCAAAACTTTCCGCGAAAGACGAAAATCCGCGATACACGGATGCCACCCCTAAATGCTTTTTTGTTTAAATAGTTTAAGCCCTTAATTATCCTCCCGCACTCTTTAAACACTTTCTAGACACAATTAAACACATAAAGAAAACATTTGCGAGCATATAGTGAGGTGAATTCTGTGTAGAATTCGTAGAAACATCACATTTATAGCGAGTACTGCTACGGAGAAGAACTGGAATGTTGGCGCCTGCTGGGTGCTTCTCCCCAACCGTATGCATCGTAGCCAGTGGCCAATCACAACCAAGGTTAAATGAACAGGGCATTCTGATTGGTCAGACTCATTCCTCCAGCCAAATTTTTTTTCAGTATCCCCACACCGCGTTTTCATAAACAACGCTGTGTTTTGTTTTTTTTTGTCTCTTGTGTAAATATGATCTACACTGTACTGTATTTGATATATTATTAATATTTTATTTCATTTTAATTCTTGTTTATATGTTAGAATATCTGGGAAATGCGCTAAAAAATGTTGATATATTCGAAATAAAAATAGTCGGGGGCGCGAAATGTGAACCGCGATATAGCAGGGGATAACAATTCAGGATATGTTGTTATTGGAAACTGTCTAAGCAATTTGAGCAATAAGAAACAAAAACCAAAAAATGAACAAAGCATACCAAAAACCCCAAACACCGCAAAACTATATTAATATGACAAATTGACACAAAAGGGAAGCAAAATGTAACAAATTTATACAATGTGAGCAAAAAGAACCAAATTAAAACGAAAAATGAACGTAAGCAAAAACAAAAAAAAAGCACGCACACACACAGCAATATGCAAAATAAAAAAAACACACAAGGGAAAAAATTACCAAAAAATGAAAAAATGACCTCAAACACACACTTTCACTACCTTTCAAAAACTTTAGTCTCTCTTTTTTTCTTGCTTTCCGTCACTTTATTAACCACCAAATGAACAAAAACAAACAAAACAAGATTTTATTTGTTCAATTAAACCTTCTCACTCCTCAATGATGAGCACTGATGCACTTCATCCACCCCCTCTCTCTCTCTCTGTCTGTCTCTCTCTCTCTCTCTCTGTCTGTCTCTCTCTCTCTCTCTCTCATAATTTTTATCCCTTTATCTGCCACAATATGAGCCAAACAAAACAGAGCAAACCCA
>JAQLOM010000008.1:11763025-11775031 GCA_030068315.1 Chrysichthys thysi | reverse complement strand
GATACAGATGCTGCCAAACTCTGCATGCTTCACCTCCTGCAAAGGAACCATGCCAAAGCCTCAGGTCTCTTTCTTACCAGTGAGGATTGCACTGTGTGAAACAGTCCAGAATGTTGCACTGCTTCTGGGGCAGGAGATGTGTTAACTTCTCATCTGACATGCATGAAAATCCTGTGGCAGAGCTACAGTACCAAAGAGAGGCAATAAAATAATCTTCTAGGCTGACATATCAAAACATCCGCAGTTCTAAGATGATAATTGGGATAATGGTGTATTGTGTCTTCATATGGTGTTGACACATACAGATTGGCCTGGGACACAATTGAGACCTTGGTGCTAAATCAAGCTTACACAATGCTTAACTGGCTATATTGCAAGGTGCAGGCAACCATGCTGACCACCTATGTCCCATGTTTCCTTTCCTGGAATAATTGGCTGCAAGGCAGGGATATATCCTGGACGGGATGCCAGACCACTAGCAGGGTAAGAATCACTCACAGTCAAGTCATTCACACCGAAGGGCAACTTAGAGAAGCCAATGAATGGCTACCATGGTTTTAGGACATAAGAGGAAACCAGTAAACCCCGAGGATACCAACGTGATGCGTCATCCCACCTTTGTTCAGAGGCTCACCTACCTTCTCTTGAGCAAGTTCTCTCTCAGCCGTGTGGCTCCTCTCCAGATCCTGACGGACACGCTCCATCTCTGCTCGGACGCGGCCTAACGCCAGCTCCTGTTCCTGGGCGGCATGTTGGCGCTCCTCCTCACGCAGTAGGCCCAACTCCGACAGCTGTTGCTTCCTCTGACTGTGAGCTGCAAGCAGCTCTTCTCTCAGAGTATGCACCTGGGTCTCCAGCTCACTGATGGCCTGGAATTACACAGACAAGATAATTACCTTATCAAATAACAATGAGCACCAGGTACAGACTGAAGAAATAGAGGATGATTTGATACATTTCACTGGGGTGCATCAGTGCGCTCCGTCTTGAGTTGCACAGGCGCTGAGAAATCACATTTTTACCCAGAGAGTGGGGAATGAAGAGTGCAAAACTGGTGGAACACTTGTGCTTGGTCTGGCCAAGAAGAGGAAAACAGAAACCACCCCCTCTGATCTCGCAGTCTCAAGGGTTCAACATCAAAAGCGTGCATTCCACAAAGGTCAGTGGTTTGATTTAATGAGCAAAATTAGCGCAAATCAAAGGTCAGTTACTCATAGTTGGGGGGTGGGGGTGCTATGAGGCATTGCTGCCATTTCTTGTTTCAGGAAGCTGAAAAAAAACAGGAACTGACTGCTTTGCCACGTTTATGGCCACACTTGGGAAAATAAAGGGTGCAGATGACTAAAAAAGGAAGCAGAGTGAGCAAAAGGCATTAGTCCCCTATTAGAAAATGAAAAAAACCCTATTAGAGTGGGGTTTGTATGAAGGTCTGAGTCCCTGGATTTGACCTTAACATTAATTTTTTACATCAGTGTTGCTTAAAACCATGGCTTTGCTAAGGCATGAAAGTCTATTCTGAGCAAGCTGCCTATTTCACAGCCAAATTAATTCTCCACAATGCTATAAAAGAACCCCCTCTCAGGTTATGAACTGCAATGTCTGTGCAATACTAGCAACTCAAGGGGGTGGCACCTCCTTGGCTTCACTCCACTTGCTTTTAGGCATTCCAGGGAGGAGGACGGTTATCGCCTGCCGGAAGAGCATCAGAAAATTGTGAACACATTCAAGAGTGGGGTGGGATCGTTGCCACTTCAAAGTCAGCGGATGAAAAAATACATTTAAATTAAGTAAAATAAACACACACAGATGCTGGGGAGGTGCTTGTGTCCCAGGCGACAGCAGCAGAAGTGGCAACACTCGCCTATATTACTACTAGTGGTACAGAGCTATTAGATGTAAGCTCGGAGGAGCCTTTAATCTATAATTCCTTCTTTAGTTTAGTATGGGATAAGCTGATAGGCTTTTACTGTGCTTCTTTTGATGCTTGGAAATAATATCAAACAAATAAAATATAAACGTGGCTCCAAAAGCTAGCACAGGGGTGCATGATGCATCGGCTGTGAATATTTTAGCTAATAACTTTAAAGAGAAGCACAATTAAAGAAATATGAATGCAGCATACACATGCATACTACTATATATGTCACATATGCATGGAAATGGACAGTTATGTTCAAAAATACTTTGAAGAGCATTGGCAGATAAGTACATTAAAAAACAAACAAACAAACAAAAAAAAACAAGGACCTAAGTGTTAACCAGGTTCTTCAGTTGAACTACTGGTGCAACTTACATTTGGTGTCATCCTGTCAGTCCCATTGCCACGCTCTGGGTACCCATTTTTAGCCTCATCTGAGAAGTCAGACTGTGGCTGCAAGACAAGCTTTTCTTTCTAGCTCCTTTAAACATTGTCCTTTTTGATTGCTTCAAACCAGGCTTGTCTGATAACAGGAGTGTAGATAAAACCGTGACGTATGAAACAGGGTTCGGGCCTTTCTAGTGGTGACTGTCTGTTTTTACAGCTTAATAAAAATGGGGACAGAGATGGACGGTTGCTACTTAAACAGTGTCTGGTCTATTTGTGCATACATATACTCAAACATTCAAAGTATTAGGGGAAGTCAGTGCTTCGGTGTGTATTATAGTACAGAAAGCCAGCACCTTGTAAAACTGAAGTGTCCTGTAATTACCCCAAGGTGGGGCCTTCACTCAGAATAGTGCTGTGTCCTCAGAATAAGAGTATGAGACACTTTTAGAAACATTTGTTTAAATGGTGTGACAGAAGCAATGGCTAAAGCAATCAGCAAGCCTCTTTTGCCAGCTCAGCAACATATCATTAAGCTTCAGAACATGATGAGCAAAATTTAAAGCCACTTTTGCACTATTCTTGGTTTCATAACTCAGCAATTGTTCATCACTAAGAAGCACAATATATGGCCAAAACTATGTGGGCACCTGACCATCACACCTGTTATGTGGGCCTTGCCCAGGCTGTTGCCCCAAAGATAGAAGCACACATTTGTCTAGAATTGTACGCTGTAGCATTAAGATTTCCCTTCCCTGAAACTAAAAGTCTCAAGCACAACACCTCTGTGCACAAAGCAACGTCCATATAGCCACAGTGTATTGGTGTGGAGGAACTCGAGTGGCCCGCAAAGAACCCTAACCTTGACCCTACTGAACACTGAAATTGGTGAACGCAGGCTGTGCACCGGTCCTTCTCGCCCAATATCACTGCCTGGCATCATTAACACTCTAGTGGCTAAATGGGCAGAAATCCCCACGTACACACTCCAAAATGTAGGAGAAAACCTTCCCAGAGAATGGAAGTTATAATAACAGCGAAGAAGCACCTACATATTAATACTTTCTTTTGGAAAAGAACCCTCACTAAGCACATACAGGTGTGATGCTCAGGTGACCATTTACTTTTGGGCATATAGTGTGACGAGTACCTTTCCAACCATTCGCTGTATGATAAAGTCATATGAGGAAACTGGTTTCATAACTAAACAAACGTTCTGCATTGTATTCAAACTGCACTAGTTGTTTCACTTGATTTTATGTCTCAGGTTTGATTCACACTAAAGAGACGGAAGTTTTTGGTTTTCAGCCTGGACCTTATTTCCGCTACTAGTTGTTTAGTGCACAAAGACACCAGAGACTTCAGTTGCTCACCTGCAGGAGACACGCTGCACAGCCGTATTCACTGATAACTGAGAAGCTACTCTACTTTGAACATCCATCATGATATACAAATCCATTCCCAGCACTGCCAGCCTCTGGGTAACGAGACATTCCGGTTCAATATTCGTCTGAGCCACATTTACATGTTTTCAACAAGCAGGTCCATGTGCTGCTCAAGAAAAAAAAAAAAAAAAAGTATTTCATGCTCGCTAAGGCAGGCTGATGCAAGTGATGTCTGGTCTGGGATTAAACGCCCTTTTCATCATCTGGGAAAGAGGGACACAGCGTGTGAAGAAGACCCAGAACTCACTCAGACTAAACACATACAAAGATCAGAACAAAGCAGTCTTGGGAAAGGCAGGAAAACCAGCAAGACAAGAAATCAGCGATGTTTTCTGTTGTCCACAGATGAAAAAAGGCTGCAAAGACACTGACTGCATGCTTGATTCTCCATTCTCTAATTCTTGCACAAGGGATATTACTGTCCAGGAATGATCAGGAATTCTTCTGAAGAGAAAATTAACAGTAAATATTAAAGAAAAAACAAACCGTCATCACCATTACAACTGTAAGGTTTACTCAGCACATAAATTTCACATCATACTTTTTATCCATTTATTGTTACATGTATTGCTGCAAAATGTCCACAAACAGAGTTAGACCCTGTTATTACTTATTACTTCAACTTGCAAAATCATCTCTCTTGAACACTTTCCTGTGGCGGAAAGCTTAAAGGAACAGTTTACCTCTGGTACAACGTGTTGACACAGGAGACTCTTTCCATAAATATTAAATAAACAGTCACAGAGCTTCTCTGGAGTATCGGAGATATGGAGTATCGACCATACAAGTCCCTGTGAATTAGTTGTTGCTACAGAAAAGATAACATTTTAAATCGAACCCTTTCATAGAAAACAGTGTTTTGTCTCTCAGCCAAACTATCATCAAAGACGAGCGGTTACTGAAAATTAATCAACGTATTCTGATTTATATTCAAAAATTCAAGAATTCCATGGTCCTGTGGTAAAAATTCCCAAAGGTCCACTGATGGATGAAATGCATAGATTTGCTATTACTCTTACTGCAGTTGTCGAATAATCCATACTAGTTACTGAATCTTTTATGACAAATAATTCAATAATTAAAGGTCAGATCAATAATTAAAATAATAAGCCAGGTCCGGCCTTTGAAGAATTAATCACATTTAATATTAAAAATCTATTTCTGATATATTGAGCTGCAGGCAACTTTTAGCAGCAAATGTATATCAATAAAATATTAAAACCGCACAGAACAGTCTCTCTCGTTGAAACTATTTTTAGCACCCATTTACATAGAAAATAGAACTGCAATAATTCAGAAGTAGCATCTTCCTTGCAAGAGTGTGTCTATAGCAACATTCTCGCAAGCTGCCCTTGAATGTGTTGTTATTTCCTGCATGATGGAAGTGGCAAGAATCACATATTAATCCATGGGTCTGGATGTAAGCTATTCAGCTAATGTTGAGCAAACCTCCTTAACAAGTTTGGTTTTCCCCGTCACACAGCAAAATAACCATGCCTGATCTCCTCCGTCACACTGGCCGTTATGCACTCAGGCTTAATCTCTTATTTAGGAATGAAGTTCTTGAAAATTTGTCAGTGTCATTAATTTGCCAATCATGGCTACAGAGAGTGGTCCCAAGTGCAATATTTCAAGAATCAGTTTCTCTTCCGTGCTGTTTGAAGCCCATATTATAAGAGTGAGAAAGAATTTCTCAAAGATGAAAAAGTGGGAAAATGAGACACTGGCCAAATAAAAAGCCACGAAAACGATTCTGACTGCAGCTGAAACACAGGAAATATACGCAGTAATGGAATTGACTGACCCAACAAAACATCTGTTGTTCATATATTCTGCCTAAATTACAAGCCTCTTTTCCAAGGAAGGTGCACATGCCTAGAGCAAATGTACTGGAGAAATTTACCATTTTCATCTCCCGAAGCCAAAAATGTTATTTAAAAAAAAAAGAAAAAAGGAACACTTAAAAACACAAAGTTAGGTATCAGGAAAAGGATGAGGCATGATTCAAATATTTTGTCTTCATGTAATCATTAAATCATCATAGAGCACACAGATTCCTCATAACAGTGTGCCATAAACATGCATGTAAAGCAAACACTTCCAGTCTCTGGAGTCAGTTGTGTATTAGCACACAGTACTTGCTGCAGGCAACACTATTTATTGGGAACTGTCCTGGATGGGCTGCCAACTGACTCTCGGCCTCGCCCCTTTCATCTTCAAAAAGACTGAGGAAACTAGGAGCCTGGAGGGTGCCAAAGCAGAAATTCCAGGTTGAGAGGAAACTGAATACTCCAGCTTCAGCCCAAGGACAAGGATATAAGCTCATTCCCTCAGCGCTCTAAACAAAGACTCCAAACCAAGACATGGATCAATAAAACCTTCAGCACAGTATTAGCATGGCACTGTTTTTACTTCGGCTTGTTTTGATGGCTGTATGTTGTTGTGGGTTGTGCATTTTCTTTGAAACAGCACTAAGATTACACTGAGAACATTGAGATCTAGGCCAGGTAACAGGTCTGGACATTGGCAAGCCCACTCACCAACTCAAAAACACAAAGCTCTGCTCCTGAATAATTTATTCCTCTGAACTTCCTTTTACATCCAAACTGTGCTGACCACATCAAGAGACGAGTCTAACTGACTCATCTTCAGTGTATGTGAAGGATGTGCTCACTTTGCCAGCTTTCCAAATTTAAAAGATTCCGGGAAGAAAGCTGGGTCTAGACTCAGTTGCTTTTGTTGCAGCTGTGAAAAAGGGAGGTTTTCCCCCCAGCTATCATTGTTGAGTCAATATTTTCAATCTAGCATTCGATCATCTTCTATACTGAGATTCGTACTGTAATCAGCCAGACACCATGTGTTCTGATTTAACATCTCATCTCAATAAAGCAGCCGGTGGAAGGCTTCGTCAGCATCATCATCTCTCTTCTCTTCTTTCCTGGATTCCATCTCTCAGACGCTCTTAGAGGAAAATATGCCTTCTTGAGAGAAGAAAAGTAGTCACGAAGGCCATCTTATCTCGCTCAGACAGCTTTGAGGCAGCCAGTTTCCTGTCAGCAGTAGCTGAAAAATGTATCTTCATCTAGGAGCTAAAGTAAGCTTGATGGACACCAGTTGAAATGCAACAGGACACAGAGAAAAGTTTTCAAACCCACCATCACCACTTTCATGTGAATTTTTTATTTATTTCTGGCTAGGATAAAAGAAGAAAAACTCTGGCTCGTAGATGCTCAGAAGATTGAATATTCTTGTGCTCGAGTTTGTCATTATCTATTAGGTCCCTCAAAAATCGAAGAGACACTTCTATCAGAAAATGTAAATCTGTCAGTTTAAAGAGGCTTGTTCATGGTGAGGGCGGAAAATGAATCTCTGCTGCCTCTCAACACCCAGCCTGGATCGTGGCGAACTGGAAAGGTGAAGAGTGCTGAGGTTCACTAAATTTCTCACCTAAATAACCTCATCACATGGAGGGACACGATCGGCCAAACCGCAAAGCCTATTCCCCTGAGCTCCAGCAAATTGCTCGGCACGTTCTGCAGGCTGGGAGCGATGGAGGATCTGAGCCACTGGCAGCTTCTCGCTGTAGCAGACAATTTCCTTCCCCTGGATTCACATCCTGTGCGGCCTGTCCACACCACCACACTTGGTAATGACATGACTGATAAGGTGCTGGGTAAATGGCTTTATGGGCCGTGTGGAAACATGGAAAAGGATTTTTATTTATTTTTTTTAAAGCCATTTGTTTTGATGAAAAAGCAAAAGCAAAAATCCTGCATATTTGTTTTAGCTTCATTTTAAAGCTGAAGCACCAACACAGTAATGTTCACTTCATTAGTTACAAAGAGATAGAGACGTCTGCTGCATAGCCAGAAGACATAGAAATATAATTTAAATACATGAGTGCATTATTAATGGACACTTTAATTTGATCAGATCACAGCAAAAAGGTTCCCACGTCTTTTAAAACTCTTCTAAAAGACTCAGAACAGTCTAAGATGGACAATTAATGGGACATTTATCGTATAAAACCTGGTTTAACATGGCTTAGTCTTTGAGCAAAATGGCACCGAAATGCGCGATGTTCCATCTAGAAGTGTTTCCCAAGCTTTTCTCATCCACTCTGCTGAACTCTGTACAGAAGCTGCTCTGCTGGATGTCTCTCCTGTAAGGAGCTAATAAACGTGCTTTAGCCATGCTGACAATTTATATTTCATCTCAGGGTTTGAAGAGCCGAATACATCCCCAGCTGGGGGCTCGGCTGTCAAACGGTCTCCCACAGAGGCTCCGCGATAGCCAGGCTGGAGAGAAGAACGGGCTTTGGCGGAGTAACCATGAGAAACCCGCTGATAAACAAAACAGAGGTTCCTAACAGCCTTTCCAAGACCGTCATTAATATATGCTAAATAGTTCAGGGAGATATAATGAGAATGTAAGCCTCTCCTTATGTGGAGATGATGGCTACCTGCAGTGCACCCAGCGAATTCGCCCAGCCAGTGCACAGTGATTTGCAAAGCACCAACTCATGCCATGCCAGACTCAAATAGATGAAATAAAAGAACGGAAAATGCAACCTGGGGTGGGAACAAAAGGCCTGGGCTATACTGCACCAAAAGGTTTGTCCACTTTTTATGGCAACCTGTGGTTTCAGATCCCGGCGCTTTTTAAATTCTTCACTGAAGTCGCGCTCAAAACACTGTGTACGCTGCATAACACGTAGACTGTGCATGATATTTCATTTCCGCACAATTTTGTCGCAAATAGTTCTTTAAATAGTTCGTGGCGCTGAAGTTTTTGTTATGAAGCGTCACGCTAAATGTCAAAATGTTCTTTTTTTAATCTCCTTCAGACACTTTTCTGTAAAAAAAAATAAATAATAATAATGTTTAGGATTTTTAATTGATAAAGCGAATATTGTAGCTAGCAAATCAGACAAAAAAGCTAGCGAAAGCAAGAGAAAAACTGGCGTGGCTATTAGCAACCAAATATGGAAAACACAGTGATACAGAAACAGTAGAGACCACATACCTGTCCATCCCGCTTTCTCCATTCCTGGGTCTGAGCTTGGTGCTGGGCCATGGCGGACCGCGCCTGCTTCTCCATACTAGCAATCTCCCGCTGATGATCCTGGACCAGGCTGTCCTTCTCAGTATTGTGTTGCTGAAGTAGGTGTGTCCTCTCCTGCTCATGCTGCAGTTTCAGCTCCATAATCTGATTGGACAACAAAGAGTGAGACTTCATCAGCAGTACATCCCTGTCGTCATGACAACTTGCGCATCTCTCAGCAAAAAGGAAGGGTGAGAAAAAACAAATTGGTGTTAGCTTCGCTACGTAATGAACTGGGGATTATTTTTGCATCACTGTTACCTCATAGGTCTTGCTATCTCCACCCTCTTCTTTTGCTGCTGCTTATAAAGAGTCAACTTGTCGAGAAAACCGTGACGTATGCGGGCATGTCTAGAATCGTTACAAGCTACGTGCAGCCAACAATTTAAAAATATTTAGTCAGCTAGCTAATTCGGAACTAGCAGTATCCTTGATGAAATCCATGACGCCGGAATGTTCCTACTATAGTGTCCACTTACCCCGGTTGTCCGGCCACAGCTTTGAAGTTTCACTGTGTTAAAAGCTGATTAAAATCAAACAAAATAATCTGGTTCAGAAAAACTCAGGGCGAGGTGAAGAGCCCAAATCCTCAAGTGTAAGATTGTCAGTAGCGTTTAAAAAAAAAAAAAAAAAAAAAAAAAGAAAAAAGTGACCGGCAGCATTATCTTGCTGTTCTCCACCTGCTGTGTGGCGAGTCGGTACTGGGTGTTGAGCAGCCGCTGATTTAGGTTCCCAGGCTCCAATCCTACTCCCCTCATCAATTAGGGGAGGGAGGAGGTGGTGGCAGACGGGGTATTGGGAATGGATGATGACCTTGGCCAGTCCTGTCCTGTCTCCCCGCCAGCACGGGAAGGACCCAGTCCCCCCCAGCTTTGATGCTAATCCACAGCACATTGTGCATCCCGGCACCCTACCTGGCCCGCTCACTAGCTGGAGACTGCGGCACTGCTATTGAGAGCAGGTGATGAATGGGGCTGCCGCAAAGAGCCAGAGGTCCCCCCCCATCAAGACACAGAGAAGGCCACAAAGAAATTACTCAATGCAGCCCCATGGTATCAGCTTTTCAATTTCAGCAATAGAAAAAAATTGCTTTTGTTAGTTTCTGGATTGTATTAGCCTATGTAAGAAAGCAACAGATAAACACACACTCACACACACTTCACACTGGCTCAGTGCTAGAATAAATGAGGAAAGGCCAGAGAACGGAACATCAGGGCAGATTCTTGTTTTCTTCTTTCTTGGCAATAATACTGTGCATAACATCTCTTATTTCATCACGAGGCAGGTATACGAGATGTAAGTATCACGTAGCAAACTTGATATCTTCACCGCATGGTCTTCTGTTGTGTGCTTTAAATTCGATGACCGAGTACAATGAGTATCGATGACATCCCAGCATGGCACGGAGGCTTTCTTGTGACGATTCCAACAGACATCGCTTCAGCATAAAAATTGAGATCCGTCGTGAAGTATGCTAAGCAAAGGAACAAGAGAGAGCATACAGCGGAAATAGATGGGTCGGGAAAAGCACAGGCGCCTTAATGCAAACGTCACAGCGAGGAGTCCACCAAGTGCCAAGCTCTTAAAGTGGCTGCACTGAATGGCTGTTGTCAGTGGGATAGACACGATTAGCACTGAGGTAATGCGGCAGCGGCCCAGCCGAGGAGACTCCCTGGGGAAGATCGTGGACTGGGAGAAGAGAAGAATCTGGCTGCTCTCAGCAGGGGTTTGGCATGCAGAAGAAGGAAATTTGGGGCCATGGAGGCTGATCTGTATTGTTCTTCAAAATGCAGAAATGTGTGTGAGAGAGGATGCGTTTCCCTGCTTGTGTGCTAATGAGCCTTTCAGATTAAGGATATGTGTGTGTGCCATGGCTTAAGATCTAAAGAGTAAATATCTAAAGACTGGATTAGTTCCTGAAAGTTATGAGAGAATGGAAACTCTGTTTCATCCTCTTGGGGTCTGGCTGTGATGTTGCAGCAGGGTGGAGGTCATGAAGGAATGACACTTCTATACAGCTCCTCTCTTTTAAAGTCTCATTGAGGCATGCCACAGGGACATTTGGGAATGTCCCTTTGTATACACATGAATGGCTAAACGCGACCTTAAGGCTCAGAATGGCATAGCTAAACACTTTAGCTTCACCCACCAATGATTTAAGGTAAAAATGACCCACTCAATATTTTTTAGAGACTTTTACACTAAGAATACATCAATAGAAAGCTCTGTCACCTTATTGGACATGTGGCTTTAAAGGACCGGGATTGATTCCATTACAGAACTGTTCATGTTTTATTATTTAAAAAAAGTATGCTTGACGCACCCTTGAAGTTTCTGGTATTATTAAATTACACAGGAAAAAATGAAAACGATATTATTGGCCTCTCAAAGGACAATTTGCTGCTCGTTATTATTATATTTTTATTATTATAACTTGCTAAATTAAACAAAGACGCTGTAACTTTACTCACTGAGCACTTTATTAGGAAGACTAATCTAATAATGGGTAAGACCTGCCTTAGCTCTCAAAACAGCATTAATGCTTTGTGGCATGAGATGGTGGAAACGTTGCTTTGAAATTCTTGTCCGTGTTGACATGATTGCATCACGCAATTCCTGCAGATTTTTCAGGAGCACTTTCATACTTCGAATCTCCCTTTCTATCACATCCCAAAGGTGTTCCTACTGGATTCAGATCTGGTGACAGGAAAGGCCAGTGAAAAGCACTGAACTTGTCACGTCATGCTCATGAAAGCATTTTGAGACAGCTTCTGCTTTGAGACATGGTGCATTATCATGCCAGAAGTGGCCATTAGAAGACAGGTAAATTGTGGCCATGAAATGATGCAGATGATCAGTGACAATACTCAAACAGGCATTCAAGAAATAACTGAACAGTATTCATGGGCACAAAGTGTGTCAAGAAACATTCCTCACACCATTATACCAGCTCCACCAACCCAGACTGATTGACAGTCAGGTTGAGGTCATGGATTCTGTAGGCACCAAATTCAATTCAATTTTATTTCTATAGCGCTTTTAACAACGGACACTGTCACAAAGCAGCATTCACAGTATATAAAATAATGTCCAATTAAAAGCTTATTAATCTATAAACATATCTACAAGTGCATATGTAAAATATATATACAG
>JAQLOM010000008.1:11749561-11762925 GCA_030068315.1 Chrysichthys thysi | reverse complement strand
AGCTAGAATCCTTGTAGGCGCATTACTGCCCTCTTCTGTTTCACTCCGGTATTACACTCTTAAATTCTACTACTCATTCAGGATCTCACAAAGCTTCAAACGATGATTTTGGTAGTCGACGTAATCGTGACTAGTCGACTAATCGTGGTAGCCCTAATATATATATATATATATATATATGTATATATAATATATATATAATATTTCATCCCTATCCTTAATGAGCAAGCCTGTGGCAACGGCGGCAAGGAAAAACTCCCTGAGACGACAAGAGGAAGAAACCTTGAGAGGAACCAGGCTCAAAAGGGAACCCATCCTCATTTGGGGGACACCAGATAGTGCCATTGTAACAATCCACATCTATATCCATGTGGTCAAAAATTCCAGCTGTGTAGCACCAGTTTCATTGTAGTTTAAGAATAATCTGTTCTGTTTCAATTGATCACCAATGGAGCCTCGAGCGCAGGACAATCCAAGTCTTGGGCCATTCTGACCCTACCATCTGTGTGCCTCAGCAGAAATTGAGATTCTTCAAGCCTGTCTTCAACAATCCAGTTTTGGTGAACCTGTGTCCACTGCAAACTTGGTTTTCTGTTTTTGGCTGACAGAAGAGGAACCTGAAATTGAGGCCCATCTGCCTGAAGATTGCACGTATTGTGCATGCTGACATGTTTTTTTTTTTTTTAATTCACCACAATTGTACAGAGTGGCTATTTGAGTGACTATAGCCTTTCTGTTAACTCAAACCAGTCTGGCCATTCTCCACTGACCTCTCTCTTCAACAAGGCTGCTCTATCTCAGAACTGCCACTTACGGAATGTTTTTTTCTTGAAAGTATCCTTCTGTGTAAACTCTAGAGGCTATTGTGTGTGAAAATCCCATGATATCAGCAGTTTTACAAATACACAAACCAGCCTGTCTGTCACCAACATTCATGCGACAGTTAAAATCACTGAGATCACATTTATTCCTTTAAGTGATGGTTGAGGTGAACATGACCTGAAGCTACTGGCCTGTATCTGCACGATTTTATGCACTGCTGCTGGTTCATTAGGTAACTGCATGAATGGTGTACTGGGGTTCCTAATAAAGTGTTCAGTGTGTGTGTACTGCTATATTTTATTTTTGAGGAACATATAATGCAAAAAAAAAAGTGAATCTATACACAGTCTTATTGCTAAATAAAACCTCAGGAAATCATCTACCATTACATATCTAGCTTTAGTTCTCAAAGATTTTCTTATGCTAAATAAAAAGCTGAATCAAATAAAAGTGATGCAGAGTGTGTGACAGGAGGCTTCAAATTAACAAGTTACAGAAGCTGTTTCTGTTCTTTCTTTTTTCCCCACCACATAAGGAAATGCTGGACAACATCTAATATTGCATCATTACAAATCTAGCTATAGTCAGCCAAGATGTTACCACTACTTCAAATATACACAGAAAAAAAAGATGTGACAACTCCACTCAGATTGCATTGCCTGAGTGATTACTGAACAACATGCTAGCTTCCCAACCTCATCCCACATCCAGGCAATTACAAAATCCATTTAGAGCTCTATCAGCTTATCACGGATACTAAGCATGTACATTCAAAACGGTTTCAAATAACTGACACGACAATAAACATGAGTTGATTACTCTTAATGCACTGTCCCCGTTTCCCACTGTCCCTTTCCTTAAAAAAGGTGTAAAGAAACATATCGGTTTAAAGACTTTTCAATATTTAACAGGTTTTTCAAATGAAAAATGCCACATACGCTTAGCCTTTATCTACATGTCGAGGAATCAAGCTGCATGTGCAAATCTAAAACCTTTCATACTAGGTACATTTTAATCTAAACGTAACCAATTTTATGATTCAAATTCATGAATGATGAAGGAAAAAAAAAACTGTTTTGTGCATTTGCATCAGCAACATGATGGACACTATCCAGCCATGAAGCCATGGAGAGACTGAGACACCTGCTACATATATTATTGCTACAGATAGTTGTATCACACATTTGCATAAAAAAAATAAATAAAAGCAAGATCAGAGTAATTTTCTATGTGAAATTATGGAAATTACTCACTCACTCATCTTCTGCTGCTTAATCCTGTTCAGGGTCGTGGGGGGAAGCTGGAGCCAATCCCTGCTGACTTTGGGCGAGAGGCAGGATACACCCTGGGCAGGTTGCCAATCCACCACAGGGCCAACACATGGAGACAGACAACCATTCACACTCACATTCGCACCAACTGGCAATTTAGAGTAGCCAATTAGCCTAATCCCCTCTGTGCATGTCTTTGGACTGTGGGAGGAAACCCACACGGACACGGGGAGAACAAGCAAACTGCGAACAAAAAGGTGCCCAGGTCGACCCCAGGGATCAAACCCAGAACCTTCTTGCTGTGAGGCCACAGTGCTAACCACCACACCATCATGCCACTCGCACGTGGAAATTAGTTCTTAAAAATAAGATCACTACAATCGTATCTTCTCTATAGAGCTTTTTCTGACTTCCCTAGTAATGTTTAGATGCAATACCCTAGTCTGCTAATCTGCATAGATACTTTAGATGCACAGATAAATCTGTAATGAAATGCTGGATGAATTATCCAGCAACGAATCTCCTTCTGTTTCACTCTTCTTTCATAGTGACATGAAATTATATAATGATATATTGAAGCATACTAATGATGATGCAATCATTTATACATACACACACACACAATTTTATATATACACACACACACAATTTTATATACACACACACACACACACACACACACACACACACACACACACACACACACACACACCAGACCTCTGGTTTGTTATATCCTTTTAGTCATCATATTACAGGAATTATCAAACAACACTGGCATGTTCTTCAAAATCTTCAAATTGAAGATACGTGAGCAAATATTTTGTCTCATCCACGTTTATTTGCATGTTCTTGGTCTCATAATCTGAATGCTTGATCATTCTAAACGCCCTATGGAAGGTTTGGATAACATCTCACAATGTTATCCACAAGACTAACATTTTTTTATTATTTATATACATAGTTAGGTTAATGTTGTTTGTTTGTTATACTGTCCATGCGGATTTCAATATACAGGCTGCACCTGTAGACAACTCTGGGCACGTATTAACAAACATCACAATGCAATTCACAGACAAGATTTAACATCTCCAGTTGCAAGACAGTTCATGGAGGTAAAACATGACTTCTGTTTTGAAATTTGAAGATTGTGACAGTCCCTCCTACTGTCCTAATACTAACCTGCTGCTCGTATTTCTGTTGGAGCTCCTCTAGTTGGTGGCCAAACTCCTTTGTTTGCTTCTCTCTCAGTGACTTAGAACGGGACAGATCAGCTTCTACTTTTTCCATCTGGAGGAAAGAAACATAACAGGCATTATAGAATTAGCTGTCCTAATCCAGACCAATGGCAACAATATTGACAACTTGTTTGCTATTTTAAAGAGTTATTTCAGATGATTCTGAATCTGTATGGAAATAAAATTTTACTGAAATTTTACACAGTTTAGTGAACTCACGTCCTCATACTGCCTAGAGGAGATCACTGACAATCAAAAAAAAAAAAAACCCTCAAGGGCTTTGGCTTCAAAATCACTTAGAGCTTGAGATGTAAATCTAGTCAGTCCTGTTTGAAAGCATTTCTCACCCTTGAATTTCTTAGTCATTCACCTTGTAGCTATAAAAGTCAAAGCTAAAATTTGATCTGAGTTGATAATTTATGACTTGCATGTGTCTTTTTTTTTTTTTCTTAAGATTATTTAGGACAACCTTGAAAGCCTTGTTGGAAGCAAAGTTGGACATACACTGACCTCAGTCTAACACTGCCAGCCACTAAACTTGTCCACCCAGCAACTCTTCTGTCTCTGACTTTATAGTTGCTGTTTAATTGACTAGATATTTGGTTTTGCACAGAACACATGCAAGGCAGATGCCTTTTTTTTTCTGAGACCTAGATTGCTACAAAACACAGAATGTGTTTTCAATTCCATAGCACAACATCAGAGTCGCTTTTTACCAAACCTTGGAAAACAAGTCAATTTAGAGCTGTTTCGTAATGTGAAAGCCAGATATAAAATACAGCCTGTTGTGACAGTTTGAGGAGCCCCAAGCACCATCACTCTTGGGACAAGGAGGCAGCTGCAGCAGGAGGAGGTTGAAAAAGGACGCCTCAGAAGGCCCCATGCACTCTGTCACAACATCTGGGAGCAGGATGTGAGCAGTGGCAGCTCGGTGACAAGGCCTGCAGACTGTTGCAGCCTAATTAAACGCTCGATCAAACACTTGTCTGCTCCATCCGTTTTTGGCAGCAGCCTCAATAAATTTAACTTGTGTCATAAAGCTTAACCTACTATTATGCACCACAAGACCAATTTTTTTTTTAACACACAAGACTGAATATATGTTCATATAGTACATCATCATAAATTCATATTCTGCAAAAACAGCTGGTCAGCCAATGTTACTAACCAACGTTTTGCTAACTAAATGTAGCTAGCTAGCTGAAATCCAGTGCATGGGATCTGTGCATACTGAAGACCCGATTTACTTTAATGTTGTATCTTTTTACAAAGAACAAAATTAACCATATGGTTTGAATAAATAGTTAAAGGATTATTGTAAATATTTAAATGATGTGCTCAATATTTGAACAGCTGGATTAGTTTGTAAAAGAAACTGCACTTACAGACTCTGTGGATTTTCATTATTAAGTCATTGTTTGTTTGATTAATTACTTAATGAATCAATTATTTAAGTATTGTGTTGCACAGCCTATCAAAACAGATTGGCATGAGGCATAGTGTAAGCACACTAGACACAACCTACAACAGAATCTTTTTTTTTTCCCCTTATGAAATATCAGAATAACAACATACAACCCCCCACAGAGCAATTATCTTGTTTTTGCTATACACTGAAGGAATTTAGGGTTGAGATCCAAAGATGAATACAAGACAATCGATGAGAATTTCAACTTCCGTTTCCTTATATTTACATCTACATGTGCTAAACAATTCAGAACTTGGCACCTTTGGGGATAGACCACCTTCTTCACACCTGACCATCTTCAGGCCAGTATTGGAACAGATAATCCACCCATCATGTAGAACACTTATCTTTTAAGGGTCATCGGGAAGTAGAAGCCAACTTCAAGTGAGAGGCAGGGTACACCTTATAGCAGGGCCGACAGAGGCATAGAGAACCAAAACACAGAGATAACCTGGACGTGTTAAACAATTTAGAACATTTGTTTAAACCAACTTGCTCGTCAAGTAATCAAAAATATTGGAACATGTGTTTCTTGTTGCCCAGATGTTATTTCTTTAAGCAATTTAAAAGCTTTGAATGTGTAGTCTTGGTTTGAGCTCTGGGTTTCACCTGTAAGACCTGTATTTGCTGAGGATAAACCAACTTGAAGACCAGAGAGCTGTCTGTGAGAGAAAAGTGAGCCATTTTGAAGCTGAGAAAAGAGAGACAATTTGGCTTTGGTCAGAGCCAATAAAACAATTTGCAATGTCTTGAAAAAGAAAGAAACCACTGGTGTTCCAACAACCAGACATGGAACAGCTCAGCCAAGGATAATAATGGCAGTTGATGACCGAATCATTGTGGGAAAAGTGAAGAATAACCTGAAAACCACAGTCATTTAAGGGCGGCACGGTGGCTGAGTGGTTAGCACTGTCGCCTCACAGCGAGAAGGTCCTGGGTTCGAGCCCCGGGTTCGGCACAGGTGCCTTTCTGTGTGGAGTTTGCATGTTCTCCCCGTGCTCGCGTGGGTTTCCTCCCACAGTCCAAAGACATGCATAGAAGGGATTAGGCTAATTGGCTACTCTAAATTGGCCCTAGGTGTGAATGTGAGTGTGAATGGTTGTCGGTCTCTGTGTTGCGCCCTGCGGTGGATTGGTGACCTGCCCAAGGTGTATCCTGCCTCTCATTGGCGCCAGCTTCCCCCCGCGACCCCGAACAGGATTAAGTGGAAGAAGACGACGACGACGAACCACAGGGCAACACATTGCCAACAACCTCTACAGCTGGACACATCACAATCCACCACTTGAAGACGTCAATAGCAGAAATATAGGCTATTCTACAAGACCCAAACCATTCATCGGTAAGAACCAGAAGGCAAAGAATGGAATTTACAAAGATATACGGAGATGAGCCACAAAATTTCTGGAATAAAGATGAATCTCTACCAAAATGATAGAAAGTGCAGTGAAAGAAAAGATCTGCTCATGATGCAAAACATATAAGGTCACTGGCCAAGCATGGTGGATGCAGCGTCTTGGCTTGGGCTTGCACAGCTGCTTCTGGAATGGGCTTAATAATCTTTAATGATGACATAGCTCATGATGCAGCAACAGAAGAAATTCAGAAGTGTGCAGAAATGTTCTGGCTGCCAAGTAACAGAGAAATGCATCCAATATAACTGTGAGGAGACAATGATCCAAAATACACTGTGAACACAATGAAAAATTTAATCAGGGGAAATAATACAAAAGTTTTAGTCTGGCCAAGTCAATCATCTACCTAATCAACCCAACTGAACATGCGTTATGCATTTCATCTCCTGAAGAGGAGACTAATGAGAACCAACCCCCCACCCAAATAAATCTATATAACAACTGAAAGAAGCTGTGGTACAAGCCAGGAAAAGCACCACAAAAGAAGAAAGCAACAGCTTGGTGAAGTCGTTATATGCAACCAAACATCAAATGGTTAAGATTGTCGTTCCAATACATTTGCGCACACACAGTTTGGCTGGTCTGCCACCAAATGTGTCATGGTCTCATTTGTTTAACAGACCTATATGTAAATATCGGTAAATGAAAGCTGAAATTGTGATCTATTGTAATAGATCGTCTGTTCTGATCTACAAAATAAATCAATAATATTGATCTTTGATTTTAAGAACATATGGCTTTAAATAAAAGAACTGGTCTTGCCGTACTTTCAGATGGGCCTGTATTGTACTCTCATGCTCTTTCACACTTTCATGCCTTAGGTTGGGGCATGATGATGTTTGACATATCCGAGCTGCTGTGTGACGCATGAGTGCAGGTTCCCCACAAATTCTGACCCGACAGCCCTGACACAGTGCTGACTGCCTGAATTACTTTTAAAGGAATGAAAATGAAACTCCTGGCAGCTCGTGCTAAGCAGTTCTAAAATGAATTGAAGCTGAAATTTGAAGGGGAAAAAAACCCAGATGAGTCTCCTTCAAGAAGCTGGTTGAAAGATGCCAAAAGTGTGCAATGCTTCATCAAATGTAAAACAAAATAAAACAAGACAAAAAAAAAAAAAAAAAACGCTTTAAATTTGAACATTTCTTGGTCAGTGCTTTATTCTGTGTGTGTTATGATATTGTCAACATTATTATTTTGAAACAGTAGAAGATGCTGAAAATTTAGACTGTTAGTGTGTATGTATTTATTAGGCGAAGGTAAGGGAAGTCACACCACTAAAGAAAAGTGTCAGTTTACTGTAGAATGAAAACAAATGAAACACATCCAGCAAAATTAAGTCAGAAGCAGTTGTTAAGCTATAAAATGTTAAAATATTTTAATTTCTAGTATTTGTAGACTGTATGATGGTGTCTTAATTGCACACCCGGCGCCAGACACGGATTTGCGGACGGGCCTTGCATTGCTTTGGGGGGTCACACATTTTATAGGCTACTATAGGTACTGTATAGCAAGCTAGGTGTCGTTCAAATAGACGCATGCAATACGTGATGCAGTAAGATACAACAATAGCTGATTTTATTTAGAAATCAAATAGTAACAGCCTCTAACACCCAAGTTAGTTTCTCCTGAGTAACACAATCTATTTTAAAAGAAAAATAAGAAACAACTGCTTCTTCATACCCATTTAATATACTCTAACGTGCTATTAAACATGTTTGAATTATTTGGCTTTGCTATACTACCAATCTGCTACAACGCACTGTAAGGCTACATGTGTGTTGTATTTTGCATATTTTCTTTTGTGTGTGTATGTCTCAGTCTCATTTTTACAACATTGCAGCAGGGCCAGTATGAATAAAATAATTAGTCTAACCATTAGTAAATCTTTGCACAATGTTGTTCCTCCACTCGTCCCTGAATTTTTTTGTTAAGTTCTTTTCTAATGCCAACTTAATTAAATTGGCCTTACGGACGTGCAGCATGCTTTGTCGATGATCGGTGAAAACGTTCTTTAACGTGGAGAACAAGTCCTCGCACAGCACAGTGCTTGCACCAAAAGTCAACGCGTGTTTCAGCGCAGTCATTACGCTTGGCATTGCCTCAAGGGGCTGATGGAGATGCTGTAGAACTTTTCTCGTAGTTCATTCACCTCCATCAGGCGGAGTTGTGTCTTTCATTTTCGCATGCAAGAATTGTCGTGCTACTGCATACTCTGTATCCAAGACGTCTGGTGTTGGTGAGCTCAAGCAAGGGTTGTATTTTGGATACATCGAGAAAAGCGGGATCAATCGGGTCCAAGGCTTTGAGCGCATGCACCAATGTGCAGTTGCGCTCCCCAAAACGCTCCCTAATTTCTTCACAAACAGCATCAATACAACTGAAGTATAACCTTCTTTCGGTTTCATTCTTTCATCCATTTGTTTATTTATTATATTTTTAAGCAATAAAGTCATCCCAGATCCTTTATCAAGCAGGCATGTTCTCTAAATTGACCTTGATTAGATTTAAATCAGTTTCGTGGAACATCACTGCTTGTAAGAAAAGCACCTGCGCTGTGTGCCAACATGTCCTCGTAAGTGCTGTCTGTAATCGAATGGGTGAATGAAAGAAAAGGAGTTTGCTTGATGAAAAAGTGTGATTCATTTGTGTCGAGCCTTTGCTCTTGATGGGAGGGAGGCGCTTTTAAATTATTGAGTAGCACGACAATTCTTGCATGCGAAAATGAAAGACACAACTCTGCCTGATGGATTTGAATGGACTACGAGAAAAGTTCTACAGCATATCCATCAACCCCTTGAGGCAATGCCAAGCGTAATGACTGCGCTGAAACACACGTTGACTTTTGGTGCAAGCACTGCACTGTGCGAGGACTCGTTCTCCACGTTAAAGAACGTTTTCACTGATCATCGACAAAGCATGCTGCACGTCCGTAAGGCCAATTTAATTAAGTTGGCATTTCAAAAACAATGTTGTAAACGTTTGTTTGGATGACAGGCTCATATTCCCAGGGCGGGCCCAAGTGAGTCCGAGGGCGGGCACAGCACCCTAAAGCCCGCCCATGACGCTGGGCCTGCTAATTGCAAAATTCCAGGAACAGTTAAGGCTAAAGTAAGTGGTGGGGTTAGCAGTTTAGCCTTCCTTCTATAAACAGCTGTTAGAAGTTTCCATAAATTGTCATCAAATTGGATTTGAACGTCTAAATTCCTTACCCAAAAATATTTCCAATTTCTTCAGCTGCCTGGCTTAAATAAACAGACTAATATTACCTGGCAAGCTATCTACTAATTTCCAGTACTAGTAAAACTGCCGTGGCAAACATTGTACGAGTTTTGGGCTATGCTGCACACATTTCATCTTATGTAACTTTTCTTGTACACTGTAATGCAAACACAAAGATCACGACTACTATCTGACATATACAAATCAACATATTTACAAGGGTAGAGGCCACTGTCTGTGAGAACAACGTGAAAACAAAGCCATAAAGATGGAGCATTATTATTGTGTGAGCTCACCTGCTGCTTCATGTCAACGTAAGCTTTTTCAGAACTGAGCTCCACCTGCTTTTTAAAGGTCTCCAAGGCGCTCTCTGCCTGCTGGGCCTGCTGTCTCTGGGACTCTCTTAGGCGGCTTATGTGATCCTCTTTCTCCCTGGAAAGAGCGCATACACAGACACAAACACCCACTCAGTGAATATACACGTGATCCACAAAACACAAGGTTTAGTTAAAGTATCCCTCTATTATAGCATTGAACATACACACACACACACATAAAGAAGCAATGCCAGATATAAATGCACAATTGTTAGTACTGATACTCTCCCCCCATCGAGAGAACTGGGAGTGTGTCCAGTACTCCTCCCAAAATGCAATCGGGGCATACAATGTGGAAAAAGCCCCACATAGCCAAAAATAGGAGTACAAAGATACATTGGGTATTCCCTTCTTTTCATCACCTGATGGGTGCTGCTTTGCACTGAGAACAGAGAACTTCAGTGATCATGGAGGCGCTTGGAACCACAAGCTCAGTTGAACCAAAGCTAACAAAACAAACCGTTTCTCCACCGCATCCTGACAATAATGCTGAGAGACAGCAGGCAAAAAGAGCTGTCAGAGTCAAGACAATGCTGAGCCCGGGATGAGACTGACAGCTGCAAAGCGCCTGTCAAGCTCGTCTTGGAGCGAGGGTGTATACTGTGCCTTGCAGAAGTATTTGCCTGCCCCCCAATGGAACTTTTCTACGTGTTGTTGCATTATAAACGGAAATAGATTCGATTAGGATTATATATCAGAAATTTTCAGAATGCAGCCCATAATATTTAAGTGACTCATGGTTGCTTCTCTGACTAATGCCCTCCATACCCAGCGACTGGCTTCTGGCCTTCTCTAGGAAGAGTCGAGGTTGTGCCAATGTTCTTTCCGTTTGTGAATAGTGGATTTAATGGAGTGCCACAGGATGTTCAAAGTCTGGGATATTTCTTATACCCAAACCCTGACTGATACTGTTCCAGAAGTGTCTTGCTCCTTAGTCTTCATGATGCTGTTCGTCATGTTCTTTAACAAACTCTGGGGTCTTTCAAGAACAGACACATTTATATTGAGATCAAACACACGACACTGTAGACTCCATTTCTGCGTGCCAAATAATTGTGTGACTTCTATTAGTAAGCAGAACAAATTTAGGGGTTTCACAACAATGGGGTACAAATTTTTGCAATCCAAATGTTTTCTTTTTTGGGCTAAAAAAATTCCCGACTTATTTCCCCCAGTTCAATATTACGAGCTATTTCGAGTTGTGTCAAATAAAAGTCCTTTGCAGTTTGTAACGCTAGAAATGTTGAAGGGGGTGAATAGTTATGCAAGGCACTATATCAACAGTGCCACAACAAAGGCAAGGCTCATCGCTCCTTTTCTAGCAAGTAGGCATAATTGTGGTGGTAATTACTTTTTAAATGACAGGAAGATTTGCTGGAGTCTGTGAGACCAAACATTAGCTTGTGATGAAACACGGTAACCTCCACATCCTGTAGCGTCAAAAACAATGCTGAGGCACGACATATTACGACATGACGTAGAATCCAATCAAGTTGTAGTTGTTTGAAGCTACAGTGGAAGGTCTTGGATTTAAAAAGAAAAAACAATTTTTGCTTGTTTTTTTTAAGAAACCACTGTACATGAAGAGGTTCAAAGAACATTTAATATAGTTCTCATTCCAGAGTAACAATTCATAAAAAGCCTGTGGTTGCGTCGTCAGTCAAAACTGCTCCAAAAACCAATTCAGGACATAAAACCCTTTAAAAAGGACAAAAAAAGTCTTCCACAGTGGATTTTCCAAAGTAAAGAAGGAAACAAGTGTTTCACATCAAGCACCGTGGAGCTAAATGGCAAACAACCACCTACTGCATGTCTAATGTGGGAGCTGTCCTGCTTTAGTAACTATCTTTTTTTTTACGCATACCCATAACGCCAGACATAATAATAACAGGAAACAATGTCAACAAAGAGAGAGAAAATGCACACCAAAGCTGCCTTCTTCTTTTCCCCAAGTGTAATTTTGGTCCCTCTCATGTTTGACATCAAACGCTCCAGAAATGGTCTTTTTTCCCCCTGCAATGTTGTGTATTCACCAAGTCTGTAATTATTAATCTGCCTTGCAACATGAATACCTACAGGGCAGACACAGACACAAAAGGACCTTCTCGGGATCTCTGATGTGGAGCAGCCTGCTTTGGAGAAACAGAGATTAAAGTGAAGCAAAGATGGGGGAAAAAAAGGACAAAGCAACAAAAATAGTTTCCTTAGACTTTCAGAGTGAGGACAGGCGATGTGGCCGACAGAGAAGGAAAAATAAGGAGACCGATACGACTCTGGACTCATTACATGCATCCTCATCCTCAAATATAACAAGGTGATAATCTCTGGTCTAGATAAATACGGGTTAACGCACATTATGGACTATAATCAGACTAAAGTGTTATTTATATCACAATCTTACACTATAATCCAGACTATACGACAAACTTTCTGTTGTCTCTTGATCATAGATGCATCATAAAGATACTGTTGGCCTTCACCACATGCACCGTGTGTGTCTTTTTCAATATGTGATGTGAAGTGAGGAGCAGACAGTCTGTCACCATCCATCACAGCGAGAGAGCGAGATGAGAGGGCAGAGCAAGGGACAGTGGTGAACGGATAAAGAAACAGAGGGCGGGAAAGGGGAATGCCAGCTCGGCCTCGGCTCTTGGATGGGGTTTTTTTGGTTGGAGAAGTGGCAGGAGAGGAGGCTCAAATTAAAGACGTGCCGTTGGACCGGAGGAAATCCTTCTCATCCTCATGCTCTTAAAAGGCTGCTCGTGGGGGAGGGAGCGGTGGAGGGCGGAGGAGCAAGAAGGGAAGGACTTTAGGCAAGGGTGACGGAGCTTCCGTCCAGCCACAGGCCAGACAGGAGGGTCCGTTTTCCAGCCATCTGAAACCACAAGACGCCTCCCATGCGGAGAACGGAACGCAACCGAGGAGGAAACTCATCTTCTGCCGCGGGAGAAAATGACTAGAGAGCCTTCGAAAACACAGCAGTGGATCACGGCCTCCCATTCATTTTCACAGAGCTGGCTTTCAATTTCCTACAGAGACCTGGTCACTTGCACTCGTGGCGGAAGTGTATGTGGGGGGTGTGGATGGGTTATGTGGGTGGCAAACATAGCAAAGCCCGGTGGCCTTGTCAACCCACACAGAGGGCTTGAAGGTGCATGACAACACAGCACGCAAATCTGAATTCTTTCCAGAGTAACATTTAAACAACAAATGAACAAATGTTAGGACACACAAAACAAATTTTTATGTAACTAATCATACAAAAGAACATCCTGTAATCCCAAACTATGATCAACAACTGTTAGGTGAAGGTGTTGGAGATATCGGTGTGTGCATATATTCAATGTTAGTGTAATAATAATCGTGACAGCATTGAAATTTTCGTCATATTACATTAAGAACAGATTAAAGTGTGAGCCTAATGAAATTGGCGTACTTCATACTTCAACCCTGATTGGTTTGCGATGTAAACGGATAGACCAGGGGGGTGCAAAGTGTTGCGATGGAACCGCTACATTCTCTGAGTCACGTGCAGTAGTGCGACCAGAGTGGAA
>JAQLOM010000008.1:11715028-11727608 GCA_030068315.1 Chrysichthys thysi | reverse complement strand
CCACTCCTTTATTGGGGATGTCTTGCTAATTGCCTATAATTTCCACCTGTTGTCTATTCCATTTGCACAACAGCATGCGAAATTGATTGTCAATCAGTGTTGCTTCCTAAGTGGACAGTTTGATTTCACAGAAGTGTGATTGACGGAGTTACATTATGTTGTTTAAGTGTTCCCTTTATTTTTTTGAGCAGTGTATATTTTTGTATTAGGTACAAGAGGTATAACAAAGTGCCTATCAATATCAGCTTAGTGCACCAAATATCTGTATCTGGGCACAGGGTATATGTAAATGTTTATTATTTATTTATTGCGTAATGAAATATGAACCCTATCACTATGCCCCCAGGAACACTGGAAAATATTCCAGATGTAGACATGCCAGCACTGTCAGCACAGTATGCAAATTTTTTTACATTTCCTCAACCGCAGCTATGTTGCTCATAGCTTATTACTGGATTCAACTAGAGATGTACACAATTATTTTTTTATCCCGTACCAACAATTATTATTTTTGTTTGTACCTTGTTAATTCTGCTTTCCAAAACATTACTTGCCAGAGCTCCTAATTTACTCAGGGTAGTTGTAGGTTAATTTTCTAGGAGTCATTGCTCTTGAATGATTTAAAACTTAAGACCTTTAACATAATATTTACTCAACACTTAAATATTCAACATGCATAGAATGCACCAGGCATATTTACAGCATGCGCTCATCAATTACCCATGTATCCATTTCTAGATAGTTTGTAGATGTGCTGTAAAATAAAGTGGTACTGAATTGAAGAAAAAAAAATCCTAAGTTTAGCCTGGTTCAAACTGAATGTGAGATTAGCCCGAGCCTCAAGCATTTGGTTTTAGCATTGAGGGAAAAAAAATTCCAAGCTAAGATATTTCCTTTCATCCGAGGTGCTGGACGAAAGGGGGGTCCGTTTGTTAATTTTGATTTAGCCATTTGTTCTTTTGATGCATGACTCCCCACAGGATGTGCAAGGGGTCGAGGTTTCAGTTCAAAGCTCCGCAACTGGCGTCTCAGCAGTCCTGAGTGAGCTTCTAAGCAAGAAGGAGTGGGCAGTAATCGAAGCCCAGCAGGCTGCCAGAGTTAGGGGTGAGCGAACAAGAGACACCCACTGGAGCCGAAGACGGAGCTCTCGATGTGGATGTTGTCTGCATGTTTGTATGCCATTTGTAGCAAAAGATGCACCTGAGCAAATATTGACATCCTCCCTGAAGGACTTTGATGAAGGAGACACATGCAGATCTAAAGCGTCTCTCCGTCTGTCCATGCTGTACAGTTAAGCACAGTACCGAACACAAGGACAACTGGCCATCTTTATTAATTACGGTCTTAATATAAGGAACCATGAGGCTAATTAGTGCTTAGTGTCCATGAAGAGCTATTGAGGTTTTTACACAAAGGAGGGGGAAAACACACACACACACACACCAAGCCAGTCTTCAAAGGGCTTTTTTCCAGTAACAAGGGGGAAATGCAATGGAGCTTCTAATTTGAAATGTGCTTTCTAGGGTCCAGCCTTCACAGCCCTTTTCTCTCTCATGTAGACTAATAAAGGAGGGTGTTAGCTGAGCACAGAGAGTGGACCAAAGAGTATGGGGTGCATTTCAGAGAGGTACGCTGTCCTTGAAACAGTGACTTCTGATTTAAACTGGAAAAAAAGCATCCCCTAAAAGTTATTATTTGCACCCTATGAAGAGGGGGGAGGGGGGAAAAGTCGTAGTGCCCATCAGTGGATTATTTGGCCTGTTTTAGTCCTCAGAAGTGCACTCTGCTGCTAAGCTTGTCATCCTGAGAGATGAAAGCCTCTGGACGAGACAGAATGGGAGAGGGAGAGGAGGGTAAAGAGAAGTTCACGTAACATTTAGGGACACATCATTTTCTAATCGCCTCCTTAAGAGACAGCATTTCAGCCGCACACGTGAAAGTCATGATGGGGAGAGAAAGGGGACGGGAGCCTGCGTTTGCTTTGGGAGATGCGCTGCTTTTAGGCACCGCCATTTCAGGCTTTTAGGGCATCTTTTTTTTTTCCTTTTGTGGGATGAGACGCCAAGCTGTCTGAGTTTTTCCTCTGTTTATGAGGGTTATATGGACTTTGAAAGAGACACACACTTACTGGCATGTGGTCCACATTGCCTGTATAGACACCCAGGCTGCATCTTACTGTGTTTATGCTCCGACTCTGTTGTTCTTAGGAAGAAATAAAATGGCCTCTCTCATGATTACCTTCAGCAGCAGTTACACCTTCACAGTTAATTAGGGAGTTAGCTATTATCTTTAAGTTCCTGAGTTCCCAATACACTATAAAACCTGCACGTTCTTTTGATCATCATTATTGTGGTTTCAGTATGCCGTGCATGCAATCATGTAATCCTCCCTCGCTAGTCTATAATTAAAATTAGTTATTATAATAACCCAATTATTATAATTAGCTATTTTAATTACACGAGTGTTTCACATCTTTGTTTAACTCAGTTGTTTTTGGTCGTTCTGGAGCGGATTTAATATCGGAAAAGATCTCACTGTGGATACTAGTCAAGATGGCAAAAATCTTTAAATCCTGATATTTTATCGATTCTGTAGTCGTTGCTTTACTGTACTAAGGAAACACAAGAAATTAGACTCTAATTCGGAGCGATCAAAATGGCAAATTTCAAATCATCCCAAGTTGGTAAATGATGGAAAATCTGACTTGTCACAGCCTTTGTTTTCATGTCAGTCAATTTTTAACATGCTTATGAGGTAGCTTTGTTCTGAAAGTCTCATTAAGAGCATCTTTTGTGGAAACAGCTTGTGACCGTTTAGGAAAAGATTATTATGAAAATAATGCTTTCTCTAAATTTGCATGAAATACTATGCCATGAGGTTCCATCAACAGCAGCTGAATGATTAACGTGACCTTCACTGATTATAAAAATTTGTCCAATAAATCAGCTGTCGGATTTTTGAATCTGAATGGTCGGTCAGAGGGTGTTGAATGAATTTTCCGCAACTCTGGCTGGAATTCAAATCAGAGGTTTACATTAACACGCTTTTTCAAAAAAATATTGCGAGGGTGAACTTGTTTTGTACACAATCCACAACATTTAAGGTAGCTAAAAATGACAGTGCAATGTTGGTAAGAGGAATAATAAACCACTTTGGAACATTTATGGATTAAAATGTATAAATCCAAGGTAGTGATATCACACCATCCTGTTGCTGACTGCTAGTAAGAATCTCCAGTGGCATTTTACACCGCAATGACATTTTACATTACATTTGACCCATTCGTTCACTCCCTCATCATTTGTTCAGACAATGAAAAGCATTCATGATTTAACAGGCAGCCAATTAAAAAAGTACACTCTGTTCAATCATTGGACAAACAATCTCACGCTTTCAGTCAGGTGAGTCATGAGGAGAGCTAGCTCTGGTACACTGTGCACGTTGTATCAGACATGGACGGGATGTATAATTACAGTGTTTTTCAACCATGACAACATGCTCAGGGTGAAAAGAACCAGTGCTGAGAACCTTTTCCCAGTCAGAATGGCCAAACCAAACAAAGGTCTGAAAGACCAGCGAATGAAGGAAAAGTTAAGGAAAACTGGAAAAACCTTCTGAACATCAGCATCATGTCTCTGCTGGAGTTTCAGCTTCTCCTCTTGGTATTTGGCCTCCAGAACTTTGGTCCTCATTTCACTCTGAGGGGGTAAAAAAAAAAAGGGTACACAAATCAGTGTTTAAGTCCATTAGAGTAACAAAACATTCCCATTGACAATAGCAGGGGAAAAAAAGAGAGATGCATTTTTGTTACTTTCCATTTACAGTTTGAGGAATGGAGGACTTAAAGAGGAGAGCTGTTCATCATGCAGTAACCTTATATGTACCCATCAAACCTTTTTACTCCAGGGAACCCTCTGACTGTAACATATTCCACAGTACACCTCAGTATACATTAATTTTATAAACATAATTCAACTATTCTATTATTCAACTCATTAGTTAAATGTGTACAATAATATTCTGGCCATTTATTGGAGTCACGAAGCCGTTTTCTTCCTGAACACTCCACTTACCGAGCACTTTACGTCTAATATTTATAAGCATTCTCATTTGTTGCATTCTTGAGGTCTGGAGTAAAGCCATTCAATTTACGTTACCAGTTTAATATGCTAACAGGTATAAACTGTATGTAAAACTCCCTCTCCATAACTCAATTATTATTTTGAAACTAAGCTTCACGAACCCCATTCTGAAAATCACTGCCCTATAGTAGCTCCTTTAACACACCATGTTACAAGGAGTGAATGTTTTGCCTTTATGCCATCTCGCCATTTTGTGTAAAAGTTTCATATATGCCTGTTTGTTCCACCTCTGAACCCTGAACAATTGGTGGTAACACAACCAGAATTGACGTACACATAAAAGGGACATGAAGGCAGGGAAGAACAGAGGTGTGATGTTTTTGGCATTGACGTTCTGCTTTCAGAGACCAGCGGGAATTTAAACGTCTCCGTCTATCTCTATGGAGTCTAAGGTAAACATGCCTTTCTTCCTGAAATCGCTTCCCACTTCTCTTCAACTTTTACACTGACATCATTTAAACAACCAAATAACCTAACCAGGCATATTAAGGGGTCTTGTTTACACCAATATTGCAGGATCTCTGTGTAAAAGAGGGCTAGTGTTTGTGCCTTCAATGAAACCTAGAAGCAGGAAATTGTTGGCTAACATTGTGGCAGTCTACTGTGGAGTTATTTCATCTCAAGTGTAAAAAAAAAACAAAAAAAACCCACACACAATACAAGTAAATGTGGGTGTTTTATTTATTTATTTTATTAAACTCTGACTAGCATTTTCATTTTTGTTGATTTTGGGTTAAAATAGAAGGTTTATGTGTAATTGTAGATCTGTACTAAAGATCTGAACTGCATTGTTCAGCGATAGCTAGCAGCGATAGATAGTATGGCCTTCATAGCCATAGTTAGCTAGCTGGACATACAGCTCTGTGCTACACTTTGGGCTATCAATGCTTCTAGTTTTCACATCTAACACCACTGCGACCAAACAGACAGTGGAATAAAATGTTTAGAAGGAAAAGTCTTGGCTTCTCGACTTGGTGCCATTGACTGTATGGTGAATAGAAACAACTCTGAATGTGTGAAGCCACCGACATTTCTGAGAAAAAATTAAACTCAACTCCTCAGAGCCAGTGAAAATGTACAGTAACATGCAAAAATGACAACTAGCACGCTTAAATGCAGGACAGTCAAGTCAACCAGGGAAAACTGAATCAAAGCTAGCAGAATGCTAAAGAAGTGCAACAAAGTGCCATGAATACTGCTCCTAATAAGGAAGAAAGAAGCCTCACAGAGGTAGAAAGGAAAAGGAAGAGGCTATCCAAAGCATTGGAGGACCTATATGCCTGTAGTAGGGTTGGTTCATCACAGCACACTTTCATAGCGACAAATGATCTCATAGTTTTCCAAGACAAAGGAACAGGTGGAAATGCTGCAGGTAGAAAATGTCAAAGTCTATTGTGAACATTCACTTCTCCTTATTATATAACTAAAAACACCCACTAAAGTTTTGTAAAATGCTTGTAACCCCGAAGTTTGAATGCAAAAAAAAAAAAAACTCCTTTTAAGATTTGCTCAAGTGAAAGTCTTCTTTAAAAAAAAAAAAAAAAAAAAAAAAAAAAAAGGCAGTGAGCAAATCAGCCACAATGTTGTTTCATGGCACAAAAAGCTATTAAGAGAACAAACAAAAGAAAGGAGACCATCTGTTCACGAAGCCTGAGCCAGTTCTGCTCAGACGGGGAAAAGGCAGATGAAAAAATGAACCACCTCTATGGAAATGCCACAAAGTGAGGAATCAATGTTCATTAGCATTTCAATCCACTTTTGTTTAAAGCCCAAACTCTTGGTGCTTCAACTTAGAAGAAAATGTGCCCTGCTAGTGCTGTTTGCTCTGTGGCACTCATGTCAATAACAGTGCCGGAGTGAAGAAGGGCACAAGAGAGCAGTGATTAAAATGCTCTCAGCTAGGCCTTGTAATTCAGCTCAATATTTCTGGGATCAAAAGTCCAACGTTACTTCCGAGGCGAGTTGCAAGGAAGCTTCTGGCAGGTCTTTCAGGTCGGCCGATCCATACACAGGTCTGAGTGCGGAGGTGTGTGCTCTCGCTTGTCCTTTCATAAATATACACATTAATTCAGGTTCGAGCTAACCATTTCTGGGTGGGGCGGTTTCTCACTCATTCACAGAGGCACACACTTTGCACGTCCTTCTGCTGTGTCTCTCAACAACACAGCCGCCAGGCATTCCTGATGTGGCATGTTTGATCTGGCAAGCGCGGCACTTTTGAATAGCGCCTCCCTCGCCCTGGGCCTAGCAGGGACTCCGATCATTCATCGGACAGCCACTGCCTTATCAGATCTTCCCTCGGGCACAGAATGGCATCAGCGAAAACAGATTCACTGCAGATGAAAGCCTGCATTGTTCTGTGACAACAAATGGTGTGTGCTCGACAGTACCAACATAATTAGTAATGAGGGCCAAACAATTTGTATGAATAACAAAATTTTTACCATAATAGTTCCTAATCAGTGAACATGAAAACACTATACACAGACCAAAAACAGACCACAATGTGGAAGTGGTGTAATGGTGCTACTGGGCGTTGTTTTTTTTTGTTTTTTTTTTTTGTTAAATAAGGGGTGTATCTGAAACACACAACCCAAAAAAAATGCTGCCTAATTAGGCAGTATTCACATATAGGAAGAGCTTCTTATAAGAGATCCAATCATCTAGCCAGCTTCTGAAAGCTGTACACATCCCATAATCCTGTGCATCATTTTAGGAGCAGCAGCCAAGTGTGTGAAATGGCATGAACCTGGTGCAGTGGGAGAAATCTACATCAACTAACTGTAATTATCCAGAGTCCAGAACATTACCACAGAACATCTGTTCTATTTTCCCCCACTGGTCTTCATTTCAGCCTGAATATATTTTAGGGTTAGCCCCTGTCAGTGCATGCTGAAATCTTGGCAATGCTGTGACACATGTAGACTTTGAAGCCTGTCTTGAACGCTTCCTTACCTATACCTTTGTCAGTACCGACCTCCTGCCTTCTAATGCTCCATTCCCACTGACACTGAAAGCCGTTTATTTAGTGCTACTGGGCTGAAATGGTGTCGTGCGGTAATGGGAGAAAAAACTTTAATCTATCTTCTGGTGATCTAGTTTCATTAAACGAGAATCATCATCCAGGCCTCCAGTAGGAACTGGAAACATTGGATTAACATTTTGTCACCGGGTATGATGTGGCTTGCAGTACTGGCACTGCAATGGAACTTTCCCACTAATTGCTAATGAAGGTGCTAACACACACACAAGTTCACTTAAGATCTCAGTGTGCGACCACTACGTGTCTAAAGTCATCTATAATCTACCAAGCGAAGGATGCCACATGATTCCACATAACTCACAAGAAAGCTACAAACACAGTAGGGGCAATAGTCGTGCATGCGTGTGCAAGTGCATGCTTGGTGTGTGTGTGTGTGTGCGTGTGTGTGTGCATATGCATGCACTCGTAAGACAGCAGCATGCTCAGAAGAGGTGTTTTTGTTTTGTTTTTTAAACCCCTGCAGCTAAAGTGACCACTGGCAAATTCAAAACAAGGAAAATAAAATCATAAAGAAATAAATGAACCCTTGAATTCGACACCTCTGAATTAGCTGGGAATTATGTCATGTCCGGTCTCACACGTTTTACACATCTTGTGGGGGTTCGCGTTCCATAGCATCCCGTTAAATACGGTCAGGTGGGAATACACGACACCTGTTACTTCAACGTCATGGAAGACTAAGCAGGAATGAAAATTTATCCCCATCCCATCTTGCTTTTTTACCTGGACATTAACGTTTCATGTTTTAAGCGTACACTGTGACGTCAGATGTGTCTGAATGCACATTCGTTTACTATTCTGCATTGATACCTTGCACATTATACACATCATCCTTTTACATGCATATAGTTTACTGCATTGCTCCTACACTATTAATACTTAACATTATCCTTTTATTTAGTACTTATCACCTATGCTTATATGACTTTTTGACGTAGTAGAAAAGATTTCAAGATTAAAAGATTTACACACTATGCTTGGCTATAAACAAATTACACAAAGGTAAGCTGGTACATCTGAGAGTTTAAGAAGTAATCAACGGGCAAGCTTTCACAAGTAATTGTCAATGTTGAAAGAAAATACCAACGAAACGATTTTGCATTAAATCAGAAACCTTTCATAGTCCAGTATATACACAAAACACCAGCTCGTAAACATATAGATATAGAGGATAGTGTGAAAGTGACTATATGTCACACGTGAAACACACCCAGCAGTGCTTGGGGATGGTACCTTGCTCAGGGAACCTTGGCGTTCCCGGGGTTTGAACCCACAACCTTCTGATCAAAGGGACAATGGCCCTAACCACTAGGCTACCAGTGCCCCCATAGATATATCTTCCTCGCAGAGAAAATATGTCTGAGCTAAAACTGGGCACTTGAATCAACTGTGAATCATGTGCCAAGTTTAAGTTCAATTAACATCTGACAAAAATCTAATTAAAATACCTTTCACCTACATTCCTAAACTAGCCACCTTTGTACTCACAAGTTCACAGTGTCCCAGCATGTCAGAGCATTGCTGAAAGAGTGAAGCTATTTTTACAATATAATTACAGCAATTATTCAGTCTAATAACCCATCATGACTTAGTTAATATAGTTAAGCTTATCAATTGCTCAACACGTCCACCCATACACACCTTCTCAACTGTCTAGCAGGAAATCCCTCCTCCACTGAGAGGCCAGAGAAGATCTGCAGGTTCACTGAGGAGTAAACATTTGGCACTATGATGGCAGAGATTACACCGATTACAGGTTCGGGAGTGCCAAGTGATGTCTCGGTTGACTGCTAATATGCTGGGTCACCTTCCACTGTCCTTTATATCAGATACGCTCACAGAGACCACTGATATCCAATGAAAGGACACAAAGGAGTTCCAACATCATTACTGACCCTTATTTGTCTTATTTACATCAGTCTTTTCAGGGTCAATTTGTCACATGCATTTACTTGATCAACATCTGTAAATTATCTGTAAAGGTGAGAATAGTGACGACAGGATTTGGCCAAAACAAAACAGGGCATGCTGGTAAAGAAATGCAAACCTATACCAAAAAAGTCCCCCCCAATAACGCTTCTCTCAATCTTATTCCACAGGGATTTGCCAATAATTACATATCAGTTTTTGAGATTTGTAAATCATTGCATTCCATTTTTATTTACAATTTGTACTTTGTCCCAACTTTTTTGGAATCGGGGTTGTACATTTATTTAGATACATTTATCCACACTAATATCTTTTAGTTTTAAAAACGCATCAGCTTTGCTACGTTTCCGCTTGACGTCCATACTACTTAAGAGTATTCGAGCCCCTAAAGTGGAGTTGTTTTGGAAATGCCGATGGCCTGGTTTTAGTCTTAAAACTCTGGGGTTGTGATTTAGTGTGGAAGAGGGGAAACTGAGGCTTTTGGAAACGATGACGCAGACACACACGTTCACTTCCTGATTGGATCCAATCAGTCACAGCAACATATCCTTGCCTGATTTGTCACGTTCCTATCACGTGACCCTATTCTGCAAGAAAACAACCTGACAACCAGCTGTGAACGCAGCACGGATAACGAATTACAAGCGACACTGACCTTGCTGTTTAGCCAGCAGCTGTTGTGCAAGTAAATTCTGCGTTTTATAAGGCTACAACTGCCTACATGTGCAGAAAGCAAGCTATTATTGGACAAAAAGCAACTAAGCAACCAACTGCAGAGTAGGCAATCTGCTTCCTGTTTATACTGGCACAGGATGCTCAGTGTACATGAATGGCCATGTGATCTAAAGTGTTCAGATGATTAAGGCTACGTTCACATTACCAGGCTGAATCAACAACAATGCCTTAACGTGACACAGATCTGATGTTTTCAGGGCTGTGTGGACACAGAAAACTGATTGGTCAAATCAGATTTGAGTCATTTTCGTATGTAGTCCTAGATCAGATTTGCATCCAGTAAGTGGCCATGTGACGTGAATGAGAAGGGTCAGTGCAGAAGCCATGTGGCTCTTTTTTTTTTCTTCTTTAAACTCATGCACGGAGCTGGCTTCCTTCTCGTGCCCACACATCTCTTTGTGCAGCAGTGCCAGCAATAGCGTCGAAAAAACACAAAAGCTAGCCTTCTGGCTTTTTTTTTTTTTTTTGGCTTTCTTGACCTGATCATGTACAGCTGACTAACTCTTTGCCATCTTCCATAGCAAAATGGGATGCATACATTATTTAGTTTACATTAGCGCCTGCATTTTATCAGTGGTAACATCAAGTGTCGTTTAAAAAAATTTTTTGGTGTTGGTGACAAAGATGACTTGTCCAAAAAACATATATCGTGCGCATGTGTGCCATTTAGGAGGACAGATGTGTTAACATTACAGAACGATACAGGTCACTTTTAATTATGGATGTGAACCGTCAAGATCAGCAAGTCCGATCTGAGCAGCAAATCTTAATTTACTAATGAGTAACGTGAACGTAGCCTTGGTTTGATTAGTTTGAGATTATTTCTGATAAAATAGACACTGTTTAGATAGATAGTTTGGTAGCCTGACTGAAAGGAATGAATGTGCAGCATAGGTCTCTAACAGTTAAATAGGTAGATTCAACAGCTGAATGATTTTTTTGCTTTCTTTCCTTTTTTTTTTTTTTTTAAACTTCTGGAGTCCATCCCCAACAAGTTCACAAAGCTCCATCCTCAAGATTCCCACCGGACAGAATTCAGTTTTCCAAATGTGCCTTCAACACACTTGTGCTGTTATTACCCTGCTGGTTATTTGTACACGTGAGAAAAATAAATAATAACTAAAACAAAAAATCCCTAACTATTGTATCTTTACACAAGTCACGTATCACTTATATTATAGCTTCGTTAATCAGTCTGAGCTGACTCCATCTCTCATCTAAAGTTAACAAAACCTAATCAAACACAAACAACAAAAATATCTTACTTCATATAAACACCTGCTTGCACAAAATGTCATCACCTCGACACTTATGCAACTCCTGAGGTTGTTAAACAAAGAGCATTTTAATGTGTTAATTATTAGCCTCAGGTTATGTAGCGCACCTGCCACAAAAGTCCGTCTTCATTAGAATGAGTGCATTAATCCATTATTTGAATTACAGTCAGCACTACTGTCACAGCTGAAGATTCTGAAGAATCTACTAGAGAAGATTAACCACCACCTTCTGACCAAATCAGATTTGAGAGCACAACGCAGCTGTTGTTTAAAGTCCCATACTGTACGTAATGTTCCTCTATGATTATCATTTCTTTTGGCCCTGGTTCAATGAAACTACAAAAAAAAACAACATCCTGACTAGACAATTCAAAGAATGTGTTTATGATCTGATGTCCTGTTTACTAGCAGGAGGAGCTCAGAAACCTGTATTAGATGTGTACCTCCATATGAGGCGTTTTATTTATACAATCAACCAGAAGACAACTTCAATTCAAATAAATGATGCCATCTTTTTGAGGGGGTTTTTTCCTTCTGCCACTGAAAATCAAAGTCTGCTTGTAGCCTTGAAAATAGTTCCATGTTACCTAGTGATAACAGATATTTCAAAACACAAGTTCATCAGCTTCCTGTTATCCCAAGACATGATGCTCTGGAAACCAAGACTTTTTGACCAGTTACACTCAGAAGAAGAGACAGAAACAGTGCTTATTAATCATTATAAAAATTACATCACTTACATTCTCAAATCTGACTGATCAGACGAGGAGTGTTGATTATTTTTGTGTAGGTTTGGGCAGCAGTTCTAGCCGTAACATTAACATTAATATTAATAAGCACATATAATACACACCAACATTACTGTTTCTGTAATAAATGCTCATACACATGGACTAGTGTAGTAACCTTCCACATAATCTAAAGCTAAATGGATTTAATTAATAAATAAATAAATTAATTGATTGATTGGTCAATTAATTAATCAATTAATTAATCAATGTATTAATTAGTTAGTCAATTAATTAATTAATAAGAATAATAACTTAGAAGTCCCAATGTGGTGAAGTTCTTTATTAGGAGAAAATTATATCAGTTCTTGAAAGTTGCTTGAATTGTCTATATTTCTGGACAAATTTGAGCTAAAATGTCATCGGATTTACACACAACCCCACCTAAAAAAGGAGATATAATTTTATACCAAAAATTAGGGTTGCACCAATACCAATATCAGGCCGATACTTTGCTAAAATACTTGTACTCGTATTCGTACACAAACTGCCAATACCATATACCGATACCACTCCTATTTCACAACATCAAACCTGACTGATTTCTACCTGACTTCAATGTCTAGGGGGAGACAATGAGCCGGAAAGTTGCGATCAACAAGTTAGTGTGACTCACCATGGAGCCGGGCTGTGTGCTTAACTTAGGTACGTGCGTATTTATGCTAA
>JAQLOM010000008.1:11704741-11714928 GCA_030068315.1 Chrysichthys thysi | reverse complement strand
GCTTGGAGTTGGGAAATATGCATAAAAATGATATGGTCAAAATACTCACTTGCATAATAATTGTGCACACAGTGTATTTATTGAGGAAAACAATACAATATTACATATACACTGGTACCCACATAACGAACGTCCCGCAGAACGAACGTTCCGCATAGCGAACACCACCGCAAATGTGGGCGTGAGTCGCAGAACGAGCCCGTTTCGCACATCGCACGTGAAAAATCAAGTTTTGCGTAAAAAAAAAAAAGCCTGAATCGGACCAGATGTGTCTCAGATGAAGACAAAGCATCATCAGCAGGGGGTGGTTCCAGTTTCACTTTCAATTTTCTCAGCGAACTGGAATGGATTACACGTTTTCCCATAGAAGTCTATGGGAAATTGTGTTTCGCACAATGAACTTCCTGCACAACTGACGCGTTACTGGAATGGATCATGTTCGTTATGCGGGGTACCACTGTATTGGATACGAGTGGCAAAAGTATGTGAACCTGTAAAATTGGCAATTAATTCAAAGATGAAATTAAAGTCAAGCTTCTTTTTTTTTAATAGAGAGACATGGACACAGAGAGAGAGAGAGAGAAGGATATGCTACTCAGAGAATGACCATCATTGCTATAAAGTTAGTGATGGCAGGTATTTCTCTCTCAAATGTTAACTATAAACTTCTGAAGTACACCACATGTTGCTCATTAATAAATTGAACTTTGTAATCCTTGGCTAATTGATGTTGCGCAACAAGAATAACACTCTCCAGCCAGCATGGTTACACTAAAATAATCCACTTTGAGGTGGTAATGCCCCTCCACTTGCATCATGTTTGTCTCAGAGGTTTGGGGCTTCCTGGGTAAGCCCAAAGCTAAAACTATATGGAGCTGGTTGGGAATCTAGTGAAGAACTACAGCACACTGGGCTGCAGGATGTTTCTCAAAAGTCCATATCCTTGATGCTCATATAGATAAATTCAAGGAGTACCTGAGAGTGCTTCCATCAATATATACTAGATTTTAAACACCGCTACCAAGGACAATAGAATATGGGAACATGATGGGAGACTACACTAGGATTGGGGGGCTGCTTTGTGAGCGCAATTTTCAAGATCACAAATAAATCTTGAAAATTAAAAACGAATTTCTAAATCTTACGTTTTAGTTTTGATATGTACGTTACTTTTTCCTGACTTTATGTAAACAAAAAGACGCAAGATTCGCCCGATTTCGCAATAATAATAGGTAGATTTTCAAATATCAACGTCCTGGTCGCAAAAGCAAAGTTTGATTAATAATTATTTGCGGTTTAGTTATACTTTTGAGTCACAAGCAATTAGAAAATAACGCTTACCATCCAGGAGCAACCTGCATTATACAGGGTTATATTCATATAACCGCTCACGCTCTCGTGTCTAAAGAACAACTTTGAGAGGCCCATCAATGATTTTTCACTGGACATACTGTAGTGCAAAAGCTCTACAGCTTGAAAGAGTTAAACACTCCATATATGAAAGCGTCCTTTGTATGAGCACAACCTTTAATTTATTTTCCCTACCGGTGCAATCCAGTACTACACAGATTGGTCTGTTCACACCAGCCAAAACAAACCACAGTAAAGAGGTAAAGCACCGACGTGCGATTCAAAGCGACTACATGACACATGTGGGAAAGCTATCTCCAACCGCATCCACAGAACCCACTCAGATACAATTCTCATTAACAGCGTCGATCACTTGTGGCAGCAAACACACGCAGGCTTCTTATATGATATGAGATTAAAGGGGATGATGAGCTGAAAAAAAGCCGCGTGGTTCTCACGAGAACCTGCTCTAGCGAAACCTGCACTTAGCTACCTTAATCTGCCCTACTTTCGAGAAACCTTGGAAGGCAGCCTTGCATGCTTTCTGATTTGTGCTCGCGTCTTTTATCTTGCGCGACCAGAGAGACCGCAGGAGACTCGTCAGAGGAGAAGATTGCGCCGACTGAAGTCGTGCATTCAAACGGTTCCTGCTGGCGCAGACACCAACGTGGGCGGTACGCCGCTTTTTGTTGTTGTTGTTGTTTGTAACGCCTCCAAAAGACACCTTTCAAGCAAAGTTTGTCAAACTACATCAATGGAGCATTGAAAAACTCTTTTTCCTACAGTTGTTGAGGCGTGTACGGTGACTGCTCGTCTCCTCAGTCACACTCGCACAGACGTCGCAACTTTCTTAGGGGAGAGACAGGACGGGTTGGGGTGGAAGAGAGATGAAGGCATTTAGTTTGATGGAGGAAGAAAAGATGAGAGCGAGAGGGAAAAAAAACAAAAAAACAGAAAGGCATAGAGCAGCTGTTCTCTTTTTTCCCCCTCAACCCTCAGAGCTTTCACGCATTTCCTCAGGGAGCACGTTTGCAAAACACACGCGCTTTTAGCTCTGCGGTTCCGACTCCAATCGGCTTTGAGAGACAAATCCTTAGTAACAGGTCTATGTTTGGATAAACACTATATGGTAAATAGAAAAAAAAGGGTGTCTGATTGGGTTTACCCGTTTGCTAGTCATCTCCGCCGAGTTGAAAATCAGGAATAAACAGCTGAACAGAGCATGTGATGTGTCTTGGCAGTTACATGAGCAATGTGCAAACAGAACATGATGCACAGTGAATCTTATCAAATCCAGGCAGCATCACTTATGCGCTTTAACACTAGAACTATTAAAACACTTCTCGACATGCCACGGCTGCCACGATCTAATTTCTACAAGCTGAACTGTTAAAGTGCGTTTTAGGGCAAGTTCAAGCAGCTTCCTCATCAAAGACAATGCGTCAGTTCTTAAGCAATACCACAGAGTTGTCTCTGAGGTCAGTGTGATTTTTAGCTTAATGAAAAAAAATGTGCACACACACAAACACACACACACACACAAAGTCTTCCTTCAAACATTCCAAAGTGCCTTAAACCATGCATGCTGGTGCTCATGACTTTCCGCATCCACTTCAGGGCTTTAATGAGACTTGTTACAGATTTTCTGTGTTACCAAAAGCATTTTTCTTTTACTTATGCAAATTCATGTCAGGCTTGAATTAAAAAAAAAAAAAAAAAAAAAAAAGACCCTTCGTTAGGTTCCCCTTACACACCACTGTGAATATGTGTAATACTTCTATGAACAACTGAGAAACCTGTTTTCCTGAAGAGACAGGAAATCTTCGACCATGAGAAGTTAATGAGCACGAGTTGCATTAGAATAAAGCATCATACTCTCAACAGTAAACACAGAAATGATCCAAAAACATACTTGATACTCATAGTAACAGCTCCTTCATGGGGGATAGCGTAGACACTCAACAAAATCTAAGATTAATAAAAAAAAAAAAAATTAAAAAAAAAAAAAAAACAGATTTAAAAAAAAAAAGAGGAAAAGTAAAAGCAGCTGTTCCTATGGTGATTCTTTCTTTCAGGAGAGGTTTATGTAACGTTTATGGAAAGAGGCTCAGGTATCAGCACTTTGCAGCAGTTTTCTCTGACAACCTGCATCCATGTCTATTTTTTATCTCATTAACTCTAAGAGTAGGTATTGAGTGAAGGACCACTCATAGCTGCTATAGAGTAAGTGTTAACAGGAACTAAACCGTCTCACAGACGATCCACAACATTACATGTAACTACAAACAATTATAAAAAGCACAATGCGTCATTTATTAATACATAAATGATTGTAATTAGTGCAAATTGCTATGGTAGAAAAAAAATAATGAATTTAAAAAAAAAAAATGAAAGGTACACCACCTCAAAATCTTTGCCACCGGGCTTCACCACACCACTCTGACGTTGATTGCGACTGAATATGCACAGAGACGCCACAATAATAGGTCTCATAATAATATTCGCTAATGCTAATTCTCTAACGGATAACCTAAAGATGTACACTTGTCAAAAACAGTTTACCTAAGCTTTACCCTAACCAAATGGAGAATTTCACCTGGATGCTATAAGCTCTGTTCTTAATGCCTGCTGCTGTCACCATAAAGACCGTTCTCTGCTCATGCGCTCATCTCAAGACTCCCATTTACAACGTGCTCATAATGAACATTTTGTCAACAAAGTTTGTCTTCACTCTTTCATGCCTGTACACTGTAACGGAGTTATAATATCTCTCTACAATTTGGTCTTTCCAATTCCCCACCCACAGACTAAGGCCAAGTTCACCCTACATGATTTTAGCCCTGAATATCCACTCGGCAGCAGTTTTTTGAACCCCCCAAGAAGAGTCCCAGTTCACAGGCAAATCGGCACTCGATCAATGTTTGTGAACTGTTCGCTTTCCAAGAGACTCACAGGCACACTGCAGGTGCTGGAAAATTATCCAGCAAGCTAAATATCTGGACCTGTTGGGGAGTCCAAATGCAGTAGTATGAAAAGTTCTGTGACTTGTTTGTGACTGGCAATGAGTGTGATGATGAGCTACAGTCAATGAGAGCACGAGTTCAGGGAAAGCTGTACAACATCAACAAGCATGGCTACAAGAAAGTGTCATGATCTGTCTGGACCCATGAAAAAGGGGAAAATTTGATAAGCAACATAAGTTGATTCAGTGGGAGCCTGTATCTAGTAGCTAGTTATTGCCATGACCAGATACAGACCACGTGATGCCTTTACACATACATATAGTCAGTACAAAAGGTACAAATTAAACTCTGGAATGCACAACAACTGACAAAGCATTTGCTTACTTGTTTCGCATCATTGTCCGGGTCACTTCTAGTATGTGTTTTTGTGACAAAACATCAGTTTGAAGACTAGACAGACTTCCTACTGTTGAAAGATTAGGGATCTCAATCTATATCCAGGTTTCATAAAAGCTGTTTTACAATAAAGGCATATTGTCGAAAGCAGCATGTAAATAAAACTGAATGGATGGAAACATTTGCCTGAATGAACCCTAGTAAAAAAAAAAAACCTAGATCATCTACTTTCTTAATGCCGGAGATATATTCACTCCAGTACTGGCAGCATCTTCATATGATTGGATATTATTTTTATTTCTAAATTTGAGGTTCATGAGATGCATGAGGGCTCCTGGGTGCCAAATTATCTACCGACACTGAATACCAAAACCATTCATTTCATTGCTTCAGATGACTTCCACTTTGATTCACTCATTAGTTTAAGACAAAGCGAAAATATAAATAAAACAGAAGAAACTTGGTTTATATTTTGTTTTATCGTATTCTTTTTCGTGCGGCTCGCTGGCATGTTTCAGTTCAAGTCAAACAGTGAGAATGAGAATCCACCCCCACAAAAAAAAAAAAGAAAAAAAAATGGTGAACACATGGGAAAACTGGTGCAATAGATGGTTAGGTTTCATGTCGCCAAATAAGATGCCGCAGTTCACAGTTTTATAGCTGCTGTATGATGGGGAGGCATTTTTGCCTTTTTCCTGTACAGCTGTCTATGAAACACATACCAAGTGATCTTCACTCGGACAATAATCTAAATTTCTCCATCTTTCCATTTATGGCCCATTCTTAGCTCACCATAGCATTTATAAGCAGACCTCTGGTGTTTATTAATACTGAAACTGAAATTATTCACTGAGACACAACAATCCAGATTTCCTCGTGACTTGGCAGCAAGTATGTGAGCAAAGATGTGTGGTCAGAAATGAAATTCATTTTAAACATATGGTAGAGACTGAAATTAGTGTCACTTCCCATAAGGCTTTAAGCGAGGGACAATGACGTAATCCACACCTCCATGTTGAATCATACCTTGTTTGATTAAGGACTGTGGGAAATCTAAGCTTTATCAACATGTTTGAAAAGGTGAAAACATTTTTATTTTTTGCAGTGGCGGCTCAATGGTTGAGTGCTCTGCGTTACTGCTCAGGAGGTCGGGGGGATCAAGCCTCAGCACTGCTGGGCCTTTGAGGTAGGCCCTTGACCCTGTGTGCTCCAGGGGTGCTGCATCATGACTGACCTTTTGCTCTGACCCCAGCTTCCTGGCAAGCTGCGATACGTGAAGAAAGGAATTTCACCATACCGTCAGGTATATGTGACAAATAATTCTTCTTCTTCTAATGTCAAAACATATCACCTAATAATTTCAGAGATGCTTCCTCTCGGAGGACCAACCCACACCCAGCAGTTTTGTATTTCCCAAAATTTGCTCTGTGAACGGAAAGCACCAGTTTCCACCAAACCAAACTACCAGAATGTGTTCATTATTTACTGAAACCTTTCATGAAGTTTTGCTTTAATATTACATTTGTCAGAGAGTAGCTCATGGGCAATGCAAACTAATAAGGAACTTGTGTAACGCTCCAGTTTAGTGGAGTACGAACAGAATGACTAAGAGATTAAACATTTTTCGGCTATTTATAAAGCACATAAATTAGGAACTCTATTACAGAAGACAGTGAATATTTTTTTCTAACGCTCCTGATGCCACAGCCTGTTTGCTGCCAGTGATTCTGCTTTCATGTTTCGGTGCCGTGTTGCCTGAGGGGGTCTTAGAAAGCCTGGATATGAGGAGCTGCCAACTGAGTGATGGAGATGGCTGTCTACACGTACACAAGAGACTTAGTGGCTCCCACTGCTGGACAGAGACATACACTGCATGCAGGAATTCTCTGCATGGAAACAGCTCAATCACAGCATTTAGCAGTCAACTCCATGAGCATCCATTTACACAGGGACGTTCGTGACGTGCACTCCATCACTGCATTAAAAAAACAGGGGTAATCTTAGATCTGGGGTAAATCCAAATTTTCTAGAAGGAGATGTTTATTGAATATTGTAAGAAGGGGTCTTCAGTGTCAGAGAGAAACATGTGACGTTAAGTTTTTTTGTTTTGTTTTTTTAAATAAAAAAGACAAGCTGGTAAGTGATAGGCTGCTCATAGCGGTCATAATGTAACTGATAACAGGAACTAACATCTTACAACACATTTAAAGTAAATATTAAACCAATGAAAGTTAAATTGCTGTGTTATAAGAGTACTAAAAGACATCGAATCATGCTGTTGTTGGAAAATACCACACTGGGGTAGCAGAGACTCTCCACCTTCCTACTGTTAATTACTTTCTTACAGCAGAATGACCCATCATTTTTTATTCATCGCAGCTGCCAAGCAGGCGAGTGCTGCACAATTATTTATTAATCACTTGTTCATCTTGAACATTGGCATCCTCTTTTAAATAAACAAATCAACAGCAACTCTGGTAAGCAGAGATAAAGTCATGCAGTAGTTACATAATGGGATAATGCAGTGTTAAAATAACAAGGCTAAATGTTTAATTTCATTTTCAGCAGCTAGCCACTACTGAATCATGTCTTGTGCAACTATTTTCACTGACTAGCACTGATAAACCCTTCATTTTCATTTTCTAATGCAAGGTTCTTAAAGCACTTTTACAACAAAGTGTGCATTCTTTTTCCTAAAACATTTTCTGAAAATAGAGCAACAATCCAAAATGTACAAAAGAACAAAAATGCATAGAAAACAAGGCTGCCCGGATGACTGGCATTTCTAAGTAACGCTTACATGCAAATGATAAATAATAAGCTTGCATCCAAAGGACCGTCACCGTCAGAAGTAGTTTCTCTAATACTATTTCTGTGTAAATATTTTGGGGTCTGGAAATGCACCCAACAGTCATGCAATGGTGTTAGTAAGATCACACGCATTAAGTCACATGCTCCATATTCATTTTGAGATCATTTAACTGCCCATTTGGGTGCATACTAGAGTAGTAGACCGTAGGTTCATCATATATTATGAGAGAGAATCAAAAAGTAAAGGCAAAATACATTTAATAGCTTTAATAGGAGTAGCTGTGAGAAACTGAACATATCTCTCTCTTTTCATCATAATCCCATGCAAGATGACGCATTTCTTGTATTGTTCAACTAGCTTCTGTATTCCCACACAGCTCCTCCGAAAGCCAGTTGAGCACTGCTTCCTTTCCTTCATCATCAGAGGTGAATGTGCAACCATGTAGCGCCTCCTTCAGTGGACTGAAGATGTGATAATCGCTGGGCACCAGATCCAGGCTGTAAGGAGGATGTGGAAGGCGTCTGAACCCGAGCTATTGCAATGTCTCTACTGTCACTGCTGCTGCACGAGGACGTGCGTTGTTATGGTGGAGTTTGCTGTGAATTGCAGGTTTAAGTTCATTCCTCAGCAATGCACATTAATTTGCATTGTAGATTACTTGCTCAAGCACTTGGAAATGGGCCAGAATGGGCCTCTTCATGTCTCAAAAGAACACCAACATGATTTTCTTGGAGGAGGGATGACTTTTGAATGGATGGATGGACATCTCCACTCCATGCCTATACTTTTGGTCTCTGGGTATTCACGCAATTTTAAAATTGCCTTTACTTTTTGATTCTCCCTCATCCTTACACATATTTTACGCATGTAGCATAAACTCGTATATATATCAACCTACGACAGTTCTGTGGGTGGAAACACCTTGCTGATATGAGCGGTAATAGGAAAATGGCCAGATTGGTTTGACTTGGCAGAAAGTCTACAGTAACTCAAATAATCACTCTTTACATCCAAGCTGAGCAGAATAGCATCTCAGCATGGTCAAAACATCGAACCTTGAGGTGGACAAGCTACAACAGCAGCATAAGATCACATTGGGTTCTACTTCTGTCAGCCAAGAACATGAATCTGAAGCTATTATAAGCACAGACTCATCGAAACTGGACAGCTGCGCATTAGAAGAAAAAAAAAAATCAGATTTTTCCAGTTTTCCTTTTTTCCAGTCTCTTTCTAACCCTAACCAACTTTCCAGTTTCAGTGAGTCTGTCCCCATGATAACCTCAAATTCTTGTTCTTGGCTGAGGAGTGGAATCTGATGTGGTCTCTCGCTGTTTGCTGATCTCTGTCATCAACAAGGTTGCTCACCGGATGATTTTTTGTTTTTGACACCATTTTGTGTAAACTCAAATCAGCACATCTTGCACCAACAACCATGCTAAAGTTAAAGTCTCACAGATCCCACTTTTTCACCAATCTGATGTTTGCTGTGAACATTAACTGAGGCTCTTGACCTGTATCTGCATGATATTATGCATTGTGCTGCTGCCACATGACTGCCTGATTAGGTAACTGCATGAATGCACACGTGTACAGGTGTTCCTAATAAAGTGGATTGTGATCACTTTTCCAATTTATTACAAATGTTATTACTGACAACAACTTGAGGGAAAAGTAGATTCTTTCAAATATTTACATGAAATTCAGAATTCGTGTATTTGGTTTGCCCCCAAATTGCTTTAATGACGGTGTGCGCTTGAGCTAGTATGGACGCCACGGCTTTGTGCAAAATCAATTTTCAACCCTTTCAGAACAAATCCATCATGTATCATCTGAACGCATGCTTTAATAGAAAGGATTAAGCAAGAGGAAAAGCTGGCCTTTTGTACAAAGCAGTTAACCTGGATAATGAATGTTAAATATTCAAACTACTGAACATTCACCTTCCTTGTTTTAAATATTTCAAAATCTTAAAAGGAAAAAAATAAATCCAGATTTTCAGCGCAGTCTCAAATCGAGTACACCACATGAGATGCTCCTTTGCTCACCATGTGTGTAAAGAATGATTGATTGAGTTACTGCAGACTTCCTGACAGCTTAAACCCATCTGGCCGTTCTGCTCTGCCCACTGCCATCGACGAAGCAATTCCACCTGTAGTACTGCTGCCCACTGGGTGTTTTTGTTTTGCACAATCTTGTCTAAACTCTAGCAAATGTTGCATGTGAAAAATCCTAAGAGATCAGCATTTTGTCTTTCTAAAATACTCAAACCAGACCAGCCTTGCACTTACAACCACGGAGATCATATTTAAATTTCAACTAAAACTCTTGGCCGGTCTCTGCATAATTTTATGCACTGCACTGCTGCCATATGATTGGCTGATTGGATAATTGCAGGAATGAGCAGTGGAAAAGGTGTCCCTAATAAAGTGGCTGACACACACACACACCCACACACACACGGGTTTTCATTGCATCAAAACAGACAAAACCTCAAACACAAGGTAACTGTACTATCTGGAGTTGCTGTGTCCCTGTCCCAATTCAAACCCTGTCAGAGAAAAAGAAGTTGGGAGAAAGAAAGAATGTGAGATTGTGTGTGTGTGTGTGTGCGTGTGTGTGTGTGTGTGTGTGTGTGTGTGTGTGTGTGTGTGTGTGTGTGTGTGTGT
>JAQLOM010000008.1:11682725-11693816 GCA_030068315.1 Chrysichthys thysi | reverse complement strand
GATAGATAGATAGATAGATAGATAGATAGATAGATAGATAGATAGATAGATAGATAGATAGATAGATAGATAGGAGATTGTATTATTTTAAATCAAATACAAATTCGTTACTATTCAAAACCATGATTAAACAGCTCTCGATATGAAACAGGAATATCCACATATGCTTGAAATAAAAAATAAGAATCAAACTCTGCCCCCTCTTTAAACTTCAAACAGAAGTCCATGAAGCTAGCAGCTGAATTTTATCATGCGGTCTGCAGGCTAGCAACGCAAGACACAGAGCTTTGGGCCGGAGCTCCGTGTGGATGGTGATTTTCCTGGCATGAGCCTGTGAGTGCCAGCCGCTCTCCTCACCGCCCATCGTTCTGATAAGATAAAGCAAGCAACATTCCATCATAGTTTCTCTGCGCTTTCTGGGTCACAGAAGCGCACTTTGAACTTAAAAGGAGCAATGTTTTGTGTAAGGAATGTTTTGAGTTTGGCGTGGTGATGGAATTGCATCAGACTCTTTCACAGAGGCAGAGAGGGAGGGAGGGAGAGAGAGAGAGAGAGAGAGAGAAAGGGAGCACAAAGGCGACTAAGAGAAAAGTCCTGCAAATTCCTGCAAAGCTTTACACTTTGATCTGCCAAAGTCTGAAAGCTGATGTCTTAACCAATCAGCATCACATCAAATCCAGTGCCATCCAGCTTCCTTCAAAACCATCCATGTTCAAAACGTGTGAAGTGGGGGAATATAATGTGCTCAATCTTTCATAGCAACAAACCAGAAACCATTCTAGACAGAATACAGGATGTGAATTCCAAGCTATAATATAAACATCACTAAACAGAGAAGGTAGAAAGAGAGATAAACTGAAGGCAAACAGAGAGACAGAAAGAGCAAACGGTTGGAAAGGCATTGGCACCGTTTTCGTCCCATCCTGGTGACCTGTGCTCATATCCATTATTATTTATTCTACAATTAATTGCAGTCCTGCTAAGTAAGGAATAACACACAGCAGGTTGCATGGTGATAAGAAAGTAAAGGAACCCCAGGGGTGGAGGGATGAAGGTGATGCAGCATGACATGCTAGCAGTGTACTGCAACCCCAACTATGAGCATTATTTTCATTTAACCACATAATCTGGAATGCGTCGCTCCACATACATCACAGTGATTTGCCAATGATTACAATGTTTAACTTTGCACATTTTCATGATTTATAGTTAGACTTAACTTCATGGAATATCCAAGAACCAAGATAGCTCTTGGTCTCAGTTATCTCAGCTGTGATGAACAGTCCTTTCTTCTCTAAGTGTCTGGAAACACTAATAGCAAGCAGGATTTTAAAATCAGTTTTTTATTATGATTACCAGTAAAATAATTTCGAAAATAGAACATTTGACACTTTGGCATGAGTCTAGTTATTATTTTTTTAATCAATCAAACTGTATGCCTTTTTTGTCCTTCAGCCAAAAAAAGTTCCATTTTGACAAAAAAAAAAAAAAAATTGCACTGAATGCACATAATTATCTATTGATATGTCTGTTAGTTAAGTCCAATATGCTTGGATAGAATTTATGTCACATTAACGAACAGCAAAGACTCTAGATTGAAGGTGACAGGAAGTAAGAGCAGTTACTTAGTTCAAGCAGGAAGACAGAGTCGGGACAAAACTGATTACTCATGTGAGATACGGAGAAGGGAGCTTCCGGGGTGCACGTTAAAGTTCCAAACAGCTGCACACATCATTCCAAATTCATTCGATATTTCAATTAGCTGTCTTTTAAACATCTGTCTTTATATTAATGGTAAAAATAAGACTGATCTTTTGGCATATTTCTGAGTGACAACTCATAGCAGTGCATTCCGATAAAACGTTTTACTTGCAAACGTATAGGCATCCCATTTATTGCCTAATAAAGTCATTTTACACATCGCATCATAACAGAATTAGATGACAATTAACAGTTTCCCCCACTGCTTGATTAAGAAATCTTAATTAGATTTTGCTTTTGTTTCCTGCATGTATAGATCATGTTACCCCGAGGTTCCAGCTGTTGAGACGGGCTTCTAAGTCACTGTCATCAGACGAGGGTCTCCTTAGTCGCACATCCTGAGATGTAGAAGAGAAGAAAGAAAGAGATTAACGGTTTATACTTTCCCCAAATACTAACGCTCACTCTCTCATCATTTATTTAACATGAAAGCATACCTGCTGTGTCTTTAGATTAAATGTAATGATTATAGATTCTGCATGAAATGCTGCTTAAATGAGCAAATGCTCCTTGATAAATGACAGGAAATTATTAAATTGACATGCATGCAACCCCAGAGGAAAAAAAAAAGACAAAAAACAAACTCTAACCGACCATTATCTAATACCTGGTTCCTCAGTAACATGGCAGGCTGAGTTTTTTGGCTTGGTTTCGTTTTGTTTAGAGGTTAACGACAGTATACCTGTTTATAGCCCATTTTGCTATAACAAAAGTGATAACAGGAACCTGCTTGTGTTGTGGACGGTCCACAACATTATCAAAAAAATCAAGTCTTTCATTTAAAAAGTAAGAATTGCATATTATGGGCAAACTGCTGTGGTATAAGGAGAGTTAAACACGACAGGCCATGCTGTCAAATAACCGTGCCAGCGTGGATTAATATCCTGTAATGGCACGCCCCACCATGTTTTATTCCTTGTCTAATCCTTGGCAGGTCTCAAAGTGTTAGGGTTATGATGACCTGAGATCAAGTCATCTCACTCCTTATAGGAATAGAGAGTAACTCTATGGTCACATGTTTTCCTCATCATGGAAAAAAGAGGAGAGCAAGGAGGAAAGACAAAGAGATTGAAGAAGACTGTGTGTGTGTGGGAAAGAAGGGAAAAGAGATACTAAGAGAAGGGATATAGGTGCTGGCATCCTGCCCTCCAGATGTTTGGCTGCACAATATTCCCCTGTCCATGCAGCCCCTCTACTGGGTCACATGACTCGACCCCACCCTTTCCCTAAACACACATGCATTCACACACTTACACGATGTCTAGACGATAGAATGAATGCTTTTCTGTTGCGCCACTTGGGAGCCTGTAACATCTTAAACATCTGAACGAGGAGGTCTCTTCAGCAGCACATGGCAGCAACCCACATAATAAAACGCTCCACGATGCCTCTTATTGCTCAACACTAATTAGGCTACTCAGTTCGGTACCTAAAAGTGTCTGGAAAAAATGGCATCGGTGATTCCCTACTTATAGTCTTAAGGCACTAAAGGTAATGGAAATGGCATTGCCAATAATAATTTTTAGGAAGCGAGATAATTTAGTTGCACAACAAAATCAAGAAGATTATACGAGCTGTGTTACAGGGATCAGAATCTTAAGAAGAGTTGCTCACCCTCTTGTCCTCTTTGGCAGTGGCTTTGAGTGGACTGGAAGATAAAGGTCTTGTTGGAGACTTGTGACCAAACAGATTTCTCCTTCTGCAAACAAGAGAAAGGAGCATTTTATTCTCTAGGAGATGCACAGGATGGAAATTGGGTCACCCAAGTCAAGAAAATAGGGCAAAATCCAGTAATACAGCCATATCAGCTTTCAAGCTTTATTTACAACATTGTCAAATTTCCATGACAATTAGCCTTGTGTGGCTCCCATCCTGGCCTGAAATCCTGAGCCATTTTATTCCATAAACATGTATGATGTTGACTGAACACACAGCATGTGAACACAGGAAATAATGGGGTCTGTCACCAGTATGCAATCTTGGCTGATGATTACTTGTCATACAGTAATGCTGATTGAGGACTGAACTGTCTTTTCTCAGGAATAGACCAATTATAAACTCATTAGCTCCAGCATGCTGCCAATGTTTTGGTTCACTGGAAACTAAAAATGGAAGCTAACATGAAGGAAAAGAGCGAGTACATCATAACGGTAACCTAAAAACTGTAACTCCAACTGAACATCATAAAGAAAGTTCCTAATGTACCACACAATGTTTGTGCAGTCAACAAAAGACGACAGCCAATGTTATGGCTAGGAGATTTGGTGCTCTGTCCTTATATCGTCCTTGTTTATTCAGTGTTCCAAATGATTCAAAAAAGACTGTCCAACATCCATGCACGCCGATCAATCCCACCTAGAAAAAAAAACATACCGTATACCAGAGCAGCATGAGTTGCAGTCAAAGCCTCAGGGCATGCCACAACACTGTGAAGCACAGGTAACTTAAACATGAATATCAATATTTGTGAAAATTAATAAGAAATAAGGTTTTCCAAGGCATTTTTCCACCTCAGTTTCTGTTGTATTTAATAAGTATAACAGTATTGCAATAATGCTCATACAAAGCTATTTATCAACACTAGACTTTTAGGCTGTAATGAAAAAGAGAAAAGGTAACAGAAAATGAACACACAAAACAAGCAATTGAACAGGATGCCGGAGCATTACAATTTCCCTTTACTGGCACTAAGAGGCCCAAACCTTTTCCAGCATGACAATGCCCCTGTATACAATGCCACACCCATGAAGACATGATTTACCAAGGTTGGAAGTAAAAAAAAAAAACTTGAGTATCCTGCACATAACCCTAACCTCAACCCCAATGAGCACCTTTGGAATTGACCGCACAAGAAATCTCTTCACTCAACATCAGTGTCTGATCTCACTAGCGTTCGAGTGGTTGAATGTGCAAATCCCCACGGCCACCTTCCAAAATCTAGTGGAAAGCCTTCCCAGAAGAGTGGAGCTTGAGTCTGGAATGTTCAAAAAGTATGTATGGGTGTGATGGTCAGATGTTCACAAACATTTGGCTATAATGTACATAGGCATCTGTATAAAGTGAAATATGTAGTACAGCAAATAATATGCAAATAAATAATGACGTACTCTGTGCTTATTTATCAATAAACTACACTGATATTCTAAATCGGAGTGGCAAAATTACATGACTAAAAATTACAGTGATCAAAGTTATAGACTCTCAAGAATAACAACAATGCTACAGTGATCCAAGAGAAGAGAGTTGTATTTTCTAAAGACATATTGATAGAAATACACCCACTTAAATTAAGAGTGGGACTAGTGCATCTCTAAATGTAATAGTTAGATGACACATATTGCAGCCCATTGAGGCGTACCTCTCCTCACCGCCACTCGAGCCGACAGGCTCACAGCTATTGTAAATCCATCTGTGCATTTTGCATACAGATGCCACACACCATGCTCTATTTACTTTGATGCTTCCCGAGTTAACCAGCCTTCCAGTCTAGTGACGCACACAGAAGCAGCTGAGATTCACATCAAAGCGTTTCTGCACTGCTAACAATAAAAGAATCATGAGCCACATCCTGTTCTCTCCTGCAACTGACTGCTTGTGACACTTGTGTGTGCAGAGACACAAGTTAACATGTCATCATACTTCGCTGTGGATTTTTTACATGTACACGGTCCACTGTTCTGGTACGGTTTTGTGTACAAGCAATGAGTAGGTTGCAGGTTGGTTTGTTAGCGAGGACAACCTCTGACATTAACGCGGCTGAGTTTGGCAAGCGGTTCGCCTCAGGGGCTTATTAAGAGTGTGTTCATGAGCTGATGAAACATGCTGAAAGGAAAATCCACCCTAAATGACCTGCACATTCTTCTTTAGAAGACATGATCTTCAGAGTTTGTAGTTTCCATTTGATCTTTTCAGTGGTTACCAGCTTCCTATATTACCCACAGTGCTGTGCCACTACCCACAGACATTTAGCCTGCACTTCTTCTCTACCTAAGGACAATGATACAGCAGTGTCCTCTAGTCCTTTTGTATGTGCAGCTCTCTCACTTTCTCATCTCTACACTCTCCAAACAGGCCAGCTTTCAAAGCTTCAACTTTCATGCTAATACCTGTATGACTGCTACCACGATGAGCCAAGTCTCTGCTCTACCTCAGTGCCGCTGTGTCTTATAGCTGCATACCATTGCGAAGTTGAGCCCATCATTTGCCATTATGACCAACATCCTGCACTGGATTTTTCATGGATGTGATGTTAAACTTTGTTGGGAAATGGTGAATGAGAAACGAAACTCTTGCTCTTTTGTTTTTAAAATCTCATTGAACTAACTAAATAAATAAATAAATAAATACAAGTGGTAATAATTATAATAATAATAAAAAACAGCATTACATCTGCACTAGTAAGGTCCCCATGTGATGTCAAATAAATAAATAAATAAATACATACATACATACATACATACATACATACATACATACATACATACATACATACATACATAGCACCAGGACCCTAAAACACATGCAACAGTGTTTTGTTGTAGTTCAGTCTTTTTGTAAGGCATTTTTATTCAGCAGATCCACACAAACTGCATTACAGCACTAAATCCAGAAGAGGGTGCCCTACATTTACAACGTTCTAGGATTTATTCAGCATTATTTAATCCACATGAGATCTAAAATGATATCAATTGTTATGTCTAGATCTAGGTAAATAAGTAATCTCCTGCCTTCAGATGAAAAGGACAGCAAAACAGTGACATGGTTAAAATTAAGAGCACATCAAACAGGCACAAAAGGAGTAAAGGCTACTTTGCTCACAGCTGTTTACATAGAATGACAGGTCAATAAAGACAGCCCTGTTTAATCTCTAGAGAGCTGTCCATATGCGCGCACACACACACACACACACACACACACACACGCTTTCTCTTTTGAGGTGGCAGATGAGGGCAGGTCGTTGTGATTGGCGGCCGGCCGTTAACAGGTGGACGGAGATAATTGAATCGGATCAAAGCATTGAGAGGGGCTCGAGTCTGCGCTGGAGTGGCAAGGTGCCACTGATTAAAGCCTCCTGACCTGCAGGTGTTGAGCCTGGGCTCAAGCTGCATCTCCAAACCCACAGAGAGGAACCGTACCCAACCCCTGTGCTTGCTCCCCGGGGCATTTAAGTCCTCCACCCTTTCACTTCAAAAGTCTGGCACCTGGAGGCAAGGCCAGCATGGACACTCTGTGCTTCAGCCAGACCCTGGAACGCATCTGAAGTCTCTTAACGCTGCCAATGGTTAGCGTCTGGTTAAAGGTTTTCATGTGCTTGATGTAGGCCCAGATGGCCGAAATGAAAGGGGGTTAAAGGTAGAGTTTTATCCTCTAAGTTGACTGCATTCTTAGTTGACTAAGATTCAGTCAGACATTCTACTTTCATTCATACAAGTGAATTCTAGTTACAACTACACATATGTGTGCAAAAAAAATAATTAACAAGTATCTGTATACTTTAAAGCACGGTTCTATTTTACTGAATGCATTTTTCATGTACTGTTAGTAGTTTCTACAAAATTTTCAACAGAGTACACAGAGTTGAGGTCCTTAGGTGGTTTATTCCTTTTATACAACTGCAACTTGCCAAATGCTCACTATTTTCTTTATTCATTAAAGAACGTCCTTAGTTTCATTCAGTGTTGTAGAATGTCCTCTTCAAAAACTTTGAGCTCATACTACTTAATGCTTTAACAACTACAAATAATCTTTCCTTTACCAGACTCTATTGTTCCCCTTTCTTGAACTTAAGACCGAAAAGAGCAGTGTGTCATGTTACTGAGAAACCAAAAAGCTCAAATCTTCCTGAAGACTTTCCTATACTGGAAAACAAAGTTACAGCTTTACTCTGCTACAAGTGCTGACACTGAAGTCTCCTTGCAAACATCTCTACAGGGGTGCTTGAAATTTTATGGACCCGTTAAAAGTTTCTGCTTAAATATGACCTAAAACATCATCATCTGTTCACACAAGTCTGAAAAGCAGATAGAAAAATAATTGAGACAAAATTGAAACAAATGAGACAAATATTATACTTGGTCACTTATGTATTGCAGAAAATGATCTGTGAGTAGCAGAACTATGTTAAACTTTGGGTTCAGCATGTGATATGACCCACTTGTGCAGCAGTAACTGCAACTAAACATTTCCGCTAACTGTTGATCAGTCCTGCACATCACATTTCTCCATACAGAACAGCTTCAACTCTGAGATGTTGTGGGATTTCCTCATATGAACTGCTTGCTTCAGGCCTTTGCACAACATTTCTTTTGAATTAAAGTCAGGACTTAATGACTTGGCTATTCCATAACTTTCACTTTATTACTCTTTAACCATTCTCTGTTAGAATTACCTGTGCTCTTAGGATTATTGTTGCATGACTCACTTTCTCTTGAGATTTGGCCCACGGACAGATTTCCTGACCTTTCGCTTTAGAATTCATTGGTATAATTCAGAATTCATTGTTCCATCAATGATGACAAGCCATCCTGGCCCAGATGCAGCAAAAATGCCCAAACATGATCCTATCACCTCCATGTTTCACAGATGGGATAAGGTTTTTATGCTATAATGCAGCATTGTACTTTCTCCAAACACAACATTTCTCATTTAAACCGAAAAGTTCTATTTTGATCTTATCTATCCACAGAACCTTTTCCGGTAGCCTTCTGGCCTGTCTCCATGATATTTGGCAAAACGTAGACAGGCAGCAGCTTTTAGGAGAACAGTGGCTTTCTCCTTGCTCAAGAACATTATCAATGTGAGCTTACTAACAACTTTAGTTGCTTAGAAGTTACCCTGGGTTCCTTTGTGTCCTCGTTGACTATTACGCACTTTGCTCTTGGATTGATCTTTGCTGGTCGACCACTCCTGTAGAGCATAACAATGATCTCGAATTTTCTCCATCTGTCTGACTGTGAACTGGTGGAGTGCAAACTTTTGAGAGATTGTTTAGCCACCATCTTTTCCAGTCTGATGAGCATCAACAACTCTTTTTCTGAGGTCCTCAAGGCATATCCTTTGTTTGTGCCAAGATACACTTCCACAAACATGTGTAGTGAAGATCAGACTTTGATAGATCACTGTTCTTTAAATAAAACAGGACGCCCACCTGCACCTGTGTCATCTCAATGATTGAAAACACCCAACTCACTACTATGTCTACTGGATCATTTCCCCCTACAATTAAAAGACTAAGTATAAAATTTTTGTCTTCTCTTTATCTATTTTAAGGACTTCTGTGAAAATCTGATGATGTTTTAGGTCATGAACGTACAGGAATACAGAACATTTTAAAGGGATCACACGATTTCAAGCACCACTGTATCCCAGCTGCACTATATCATGGACTCTATAGCATCATCATATTATACTCCTCTTTAAATCTTTTTATTTAGAGTTTGTCACGATACAAGTCCCTGTGTAAGACTGCTGCTGAAACTGTAGCCAGACACACATAGATTGCTTATTAATTAACCAGTTAGTTTAGGTCACTTGATGCCCATTTAATTAAAAAAAATTAACATTAATTTTTGCAATATTTAAAATGGGCAAAAACTGTAATAATAAATTAAAAGCATTAAAGCTTCAATTTAATAAATGGAAAGAAAATTCTACAATGTTTCTCAAAATATCTACTGAAAACTGAGACAGAAAATCCTTAGTCAGGGACAGCACTCGTTAAAAGAGAGGAAGGACAGAATGAGAACAACACTTTAGAGAGCAGAGCAATGCTGAATCAACACGTAGCTAGCTCTTGGTCCTGGATCTCTCTCTCTCCCTCTCTCTGTTCTCAGGCTTCCTGATTTCCCGCCAAACACAACAGCATGTCATAGAAGCCATGCACATGGCCCATAAGCAACATGACATATTAGAACATTGAAATGAGTGTGGAGGCTTTGCCAAGAAAGGCTGCCTGACCTAGCCCTCTAGCTAACGACCAGTGGAGCATTTCCCATGACGGGCTTACTGCCTCAGAGATGTCGTTAAGCAGAGAATGCCACCTGGTGGCCACAGAGTAAAACTGCAAAATATAAAGATACTGCTGAAGAAGCCTTGAGAAACATCCTCAGTTTCTTTACATTCTGAGAACTTTTACCATCCCTTCCCAATATTTGAGCTCTTGGGGTTATACAGTGGAACCTCGGTTTTTGTTGGTAATCCGTCCGAAAACAATCGGCAAAAACCGACAAAAACTGAGGCAGTTATTTCCATATGAATCAATGGAAATCCAACTAATTTGTTCGAAGGCACTCCAAAATAAACACGACACCGAATATGTACTGTATACGCAGTAATCACTTACATGCAATTGTAGTATTAGCACTCGCAATCAATAAAAAAAGACCCAAAACACTGGAAAGCAATGGAATTGTTTGGCTAGACACGTGGGGTGATGCTCACACAACGAGAAACAATGCCACACTGAGCAGGAGAAGATGTGGGTCACCCTTTGTTTATTAGCCGTTTTTGCGAAATCAGCAGCGAAATCCGGCGAAATCCGAGGCAACCGATGAAAACCGAGACAAATTTTTCATTGGAGGAAAAAAAAAAAAAAATTCGGCGAAAACTGAAACCGAAGTCAACAAAAACGGAGGTACCACTGTAATTTTTTTTGACCATCTCCTTAAATCCACATGGATCACTCTAGACACTAGCCTTAATTGTTCATTTCTTTTTTTCTTTTTCTTTTATTAAACACAAGCAATCATTGCCAGGTGAATGCCATTATTCTTACATGTATTTTTACTTTGGGATTTAAAAAAAGCATTTCAGTTAATTCTCATGTCCAGTATTAGGGATCAGGGTCGTAGTGGATCCTGATCCCATCCCAGGAACACTAAACATGCCAATCCATCATCAAAGTGCAACTCTCGCCCACACACACACACACACACACACACACACACACACACACACACACACACACACACACACATGGGGCAATTTAACTTAATTTATTTGATAATACACCTACCAGCATGTTTTTATAATGAAACATGGAGAATCCAGAAGAAATCAAAATGGACATGGGAACACTATGTAGAACTCCATACAGACAGTTGCCTGAGCTTGTAATCGAACTCAGGAGCTGCAGAGCAGTGATGCTACCACCCTGATCCACGTTATTAAACATGCACACGTTTGCATACTTAAGAAAAAGCTACTCTGTAGATGATGTTGGCATTATATGGCGTGTGTGTGTGTGTGTGTGTGTGTGTGTGTGTGTGTGTGTGTGTGTGTGTGTGTGTGTGTGCGCGCGAGTGAGTGTGCGAGCGCGGGTGTGTGGGAGAG
>JAQLOM010000008.1:11547435-11566202 GCA_030068315.1 Chrysichthys thysi | reverse complement strand
CGGATTTCACCTGTCGCGGGTGGGTGGGGATGGGGGTTGTGCCGGATCGTGACCCCCGCAATAGGCGGGGGTTCACTGTACTATAAATGTAAGGACATAGGTCTGATATAAAAGTTCACAAAGTTGGGATCAGCAGATCTGCTTGGAGAGGAAAGTGCCAGACACTTCAGGTTGGTTGGTAATTCCTGTACAGGGCAGAAGGAATGAATCAGCAGTAGAGCAGGAAAGGCCTATGACAAGTGATGTGGTCCAGTGGCCAGAGCATCCTGTCCCAGTGGGATGTCTGGCTTTGACAAGAAGAAATTTACCAGGTGTTGAGTTGATCCGTCACTGGCAAAACTCCCAAATCTGGGCTATCGCCTTTGGAAGCACATACCACTCCACAAGTCGAATGCACATTTTTCTGGGCAAAATGGCCTGCCCTCCTTTTCTACTGTTTGATGTGTTACAGCCTTCTCCCGCTTGCTCCCACAGTATCCCTGTGGCACCACACAACCCCATAAAGAAGGTGTCCTTATTGATTATTTCTGTCCAAATTGAGCACTGCTTCCAACCATACTTCTTCTCTTAAGAAGGTCCTGCTTTGTCTGTTCCACTGATGTTTTCTCTCCCAGAGACCTGAAGTTGGATAACGTAATGTTGGACTCAGAAGGCCACATCAAAATAGCAGATTTCGGCATGTGCAAGGAGAACATGTATGAAAGCATGACAACACGCACCTTCTGCGGTACTCCGGATTACATCGCGCCAGAGGTAAGACATGATGGAAGTGTGTCAGTTGAGAGGGGGCAGGACATGCTGTCTGCCTTACGTGTGCATACAGGAGAAATGCAGAGATTAATTATATTGAACGTTATTGACAGAAAGCTAATTAAAACCTTACTCGAAACATAGGTTATAATGTTGGCTAGAAATATAGGAGATTTTGGATTTCCTGTTGCACAGTGCTGTTCATGCGTGAGTGCATGGAAGACACCTATAGTATAAAGAAACACAAGCACTTTATTTATTTGGAATAACAAATGGTGTATGAATAAATGATGAACATTTGAATTAATGAAGGATAGGAAAACTTTAAAGCCATATTTCTATGCAGCCCAAACCCAACCTCTTACTGGATGGTGCATCTGTATTGGTAGGCATTTAAACATCCTTTGGAGAATAAGAGCTCTGCTTTGAAAAGTTATCCAACAATTGATATTTAAAATTCATCCAATAACATCATTTACACAGACATCTCAGAAGTAGACACCATCATTTTTGAAAAAGTTTAATGCAGTAGATTAGTAAATTGCTAGCTTTGTCTAATTCGTGTCTCCAGATTAGACTATTCTGAGGTTCAACTGACACTCTGCTGGAACACCTGGTGTCTGAGAGATGAAACACAGCTGCACATTAATTCTGTAACACAGTGAGGCATTATGCATTAAAATTAGATATTTTACAGCAGGAGAAATTCGTGTGTGTAAGTTGCATATATTTTATGAAGAGGTACAAATGTGTAAACGCTGTAGACTTATCTGGGTCTCCATCATAACTGGACAAAGAGAAATGTCACTTTAACATTGTGTTAACAGTACAGGGAGAACAAGGCTCCCTTTTTGCTAATCCAGTGTAATTAAAAATCTTCATAGTGTTAAGGATTAAGATGAAAAAGCACACATATCCATCTGTCCTGTCTAAAAAAATCTCTCATGAGTATTACAAAATCTTGACACTGTTTATTGTCAACTCAGAAAGAACCTTATACAGGCGCTTCCTGAGTTACGATGGCCCGGCTTATCATTTTTCAAAGTTACGATGACGATTGCGATACGCTAAAAATTGTAAAAAAAAAAAAAAAAAAAGAAGAAGAAAAAAAAAAAAGAAAAGAAAATCTGTAAAATTTGCAGGCAGGCATTGCTGGCAGGCCAGTGTAACAGCGTATTACGTACGCGGACGTTTGGAAGATGCCCGGAAGTACATGGAGAGCACCTGGAAGTACACGGACGACACCAGGAAGTACACGGACGATGCCCGGATCACTTGCCTCACTCAATGCCTCACTCTCTCCCGCAACTCATGGAGTTAACTTGTGTATCAGTGTACTGTAGAGTGCATCACCATGGTTTTTTATGTGCTTCAAGAGCTAATTTTAATTCAAAAGCACTTGTCTTCAACAGGAAAAGACTCCTGGGTAGACTAGGCTAAGCTAGGCTCAGATACCTGAGCTAGGCTAAGTGGTTCAACATACGATAGCACTACCTGTAATTCTGCTGTGTTTTTATACGTTATGTTAACTTCTATGAAAGACCATTGTTTAGTATTGAGTACATGTTTTCAATAATATAATTAAAAAGTGTAGCAGTTCAGTTATGTCCATAAGTATTTGGACATTGATGCAATTTTTGTAATTTGCTTACACTGGAACTGGAACTCAACGTGAGGTCCAGAGAGGTGTTAGTGCAAATGAAGGTGAACCTGAAGTGAATCAGGCTGAAAAAAAAAATCTATCAGAGAGATAACAGAAACTTTAAGAGTGCTCAAGTCAACAATTTGGTGAGCTCAGCAAGACCAAAAGGCCTGGAAGACCATGGAAGACAAACTAAAGTGGATGATCATAGAATTCTTTCCTTGGTGAAGAAAAACCCATTCACAACATCTAGCCAGGTCAAGAGCACTCTTGAGGATGTAGGTGTATCATTGTCTACCATCACGTTTACAATCAGGAGAAGTCTTCATGATTGTAAACACAGAGGAGTTTATCTTAATATCTTAAGATGTGAATCAATGGTAACACTTAAGAACAGAAAGTCCACTTAGGCTTTGCTAGGAAGCCCAGTTCTGGAACAAGATTCATTGGACAGATGAAACCATGATTAGCCTGTACCATGTCATCTGTTAAATATGGTGGACATGGGCATGTATGGCTGCTTATGGAACTACATCAGTGGTGTGTATTGATAGCAGGGGTAGCAGGGTGAATTCTGATTTGTACAGATATTTTCTGCTCAGATTTAGAAAAATGCTGCCATATGTGTGTGTGTATATATACAGTGATCCCTCGCCATATTGCGCCTCAAATTTTGCGCCTTCACTCTATCGCGGGTTTTCATTGAAATTGGTCTAATATTGCAGCATTTCCGCTGGTTCACAGGCTTTTTCTGGTAGAGTACATGCTTCCTAATTGGCTACCCAATCAGAGCGCGCGGCTAATTAGAGTCACCTGGGTGCTGATTAACTAAGCAAAGAGCATCGTTCCGGTTTGTGTTAGCCAGCATCGCATCTCACGTCTCGCTCATTCGGCATCCACGTCTTTCGCTGAGCTTTTTGTGAGTAGTAAAGCCTTTCGTTATGTCCCAAAAGCTATCTGTGCCTTCTACTTCTTCTGGGGCCACACCCAAGCACCGACGGTAGATGCTAACAGTCGCCGAAAAGGTAAATCTTTTGGACATGTTAAAGGAAAGGAGCAACTGCACTGCTGTAGGATGCCATTATGGCATCAATGAGTCCACGGTTCGCTACATAAAGAAGGCTGAAAAGAAGATAAGAGCTACGGCCACAGCGGCTTATAACCAAGTCACCAAGCCAAACAAGTCGTAAGCGGGAGGAATAAGGCTGTGGTCCGGACGGAATCTGCTTTAGGACTCTGGATTGAGGACTGCTGGAAGAAGAACATCCCCGTGGAAATCCATATAATCCGAGAGAAGGTCAAGCAGCTTCATGAAATGTTTGCAGATGGCGGTGCTGATCAACTTGGAACTTCTGCAGGTTCCCCCAGCAAGAAAAGTGACTTTGCCGTCAGCAAGGGCTGGTTTGAAAAATTCAAGAGGCGATTCAGCTTGGCAGGCATGAGTCTCCGTGGAGAGGCTGGCTCCGAGGACAAAGCCGCAGCAGAAATTTATGTTGGCGACACCTTCAAGAATATCATAAAAGATTCTTTATATTATTGTATGTATTTGTCCAATTACTTTTGAGCCTGAATATATGGGGACTCTGGGAAAAATGGCTGTGATTTCTGACACATTAATGCAATACCGTTGTTAAGCCCCTTAAATTAAAACTGAAAGTCTAAACTTTTGCCACATGTTGATTACTTAATCTCAAATCCGCTGCGGTGGCATACCGAGAGAAAATTACAAAAATTGTACCAATGGACAAAAACGTATGGGCCTAACTAAATATTACATAAGCAGATGCAGTTATCAGAAAATGCCACTGTCACATTTAGGAAAATTCTTAAATTCACAGTTTTTCACATCTGTCATCTGCACTCACATTTCTTGCACACTTGTCAATCCTAAAGTAACAGGATTAGCTGTGGTACTCTGAGTAGTCAGAATATTTTTCTCCCCATTAAAGCAGATTAATGGATTTCAGTTCTTGGTGCTAGTTTTAGACTTGGTTGGTTATTCTTCAAGCACAGATGTCAGTGTGAGTTAACACAGTGTTTGTGTTAATACATTTTTATACATTTGTATTTCCACTTCAGTATCAGACTGCACATCTGGAGATCCATCTTACAGTTTCCTTTGCATAGCCTGCGCCTGATTAGAGTGCATGAACAGCAAAAGTTGTGATATTTCTTGGTGTATTTCCTAATCATAAATTAGAATGAACAGTATATAGACACGAGTTTATCTGGAATTCATTCTGCTTCTCTGGTGAAGAAAGAGTTAACATGCAACAGGAGATGTGCATGCCACTAATGCATATCATTATGCACATGTGTGTCTATTTTAGTGAGTACTGTGTAGGAGGACTGTTTGTTGTTTAAAAAAAAAAAACCTCAATAGAAATAGAAACTAAGTCAACTGATCTCCATCACTGTAATTAAAGCCAAGCGCACATGAAGAGCCAAGCGTACATGAAGGATACAAAGTCAGTGTGCAAAGACCGTGCATAATTCTCAACATGTCTGCTCTGTGCTTCTCTGCAGATCATTGCATATCAGCCTTATGGGAAATCCGTGGACTGGTGGGCCTACGGTGTCCTCTTGTATGAGATGCTGGCTGGGCAGGTATGTGTGTGTGTGTGTGTGTGTGTTTCAATCTGAAAGATCACCTCAGGTTAGAGTGGTGATGCCAGAAATGCATTTCAGAGAGGAAGTGGAAATGTACTGAACCAAATTATAATGATAAGTGAGACACCCTCATCCATTTTGGGAGGGTGCCAGACAGTAGTAGGAACGAGGCTGGCACAAATTTATTGTTTAATCATTTAAGGCATGATCTAGCTCTAACCCTAACCCATGATCAGCACCCAACTTCCCCTCTTCGCTCAACCCCACCCCCCCAGTTATGCCTCTGTAAGGTTTAATAGTAATTCTCTGATGGCGCACTTTTATGAGCCAGGCTGAATGGCTCTGATTAGATTAGCTGACTGAAGCCCTGCTGTGATAAAGCTTGCACTCTAACTATTGCTTTCTTTGAATCTCAATGTCATGGGGTATGAGCAAGACATGCTCAACCTACTCCGTATTTCTCAATTGATGGCCTGTTCTTTGTTTGCGCTCTACATTTCTTCCCCTCCTTCCTGCACTCACTGTATCTTGCACCTTCCCAATGTGTGCTAATTTTCTTCATGTAAAACAAAACAAGAATTAGTCTAAGGTCCATCAATTCACTCTCTTTAAATATGTTGCAATTTAACTGGATTACGTATTCATTAATGCCTTATTCGTAAACAATGAAATGATAAAGTTTCAGTCTATTAAAAAATCACTATAAAGACCAAAAACCATAAAGCAACTAATAAAAGATTATTCACTTTACTTTTAAAACTGCAGAAATGACCTAAGCTATACTCTGGGGCAGAATTGATTTGGTTAGTACACTTTGTTTCAAGCATTTTAACCCTTTCGGTGCGGGAGTCAACTAAAGTCGACATGTAGGGGTTTGGTGCTACAGGCGTGCATACACATCGACAAAAGTCAACAGAATGAAATGGTTCAATTATACTCGCTAGGCGGCGACACTCGAGGTAATTTTTAATAATATACTGTTACTGTTGTGCGTCAGAGTAACATCTGGAGCACGTTGTTGACAAGCTGTATTACAATATGCAGTAAAAATGACGCGGAAAGGAAAGTTTAGCAAGGAAGAGGTTCTGAAATTAGTGCTGGGTGATATATTCGACCTGTCTGATGACGATTTTGATGATGCGGAGATGGATAGCAAGAGTGAAACCGAAACTGCAGGGCCGTCTACAAGGGGAAAGACTCGTCAAGCTTCCACTCGATCTGCCGCATCATGTAAAGATAACTCCACCTCAACAGTTTCTACTGGTGCAAAGTCAAAGCGACGGCCCGAATTTACACACAAAATATTCTGCACTGGGGGCAAAGTAAAAAAAAAAATTTTTTTTTCAGCACCGAAAGGGTTAAAATGGTCTATAGAAAAAGTCGCCTCCTTTTTTTTTTTTTTTTTTTTTTTTTTTTTTTTTTTTTTTTTTTTTTGAAAGACCAAAGGTTTGCGCAGTAGTGTAATCTATACTCTAGCATAAAATAGGATGGCATTTCCATGTAGTACAAAATAACACTTTTTAAAATGCATATGTATTGGTCCTTGAATCAGGATGCTAGTTTTGTGCTCATACTGTAGAAAGTGAGTAATTAGTAAAAGTGGTAGTTCTGCTTATGTTCCTAGTATAAAACATAGACCCTAAAAAAGTTTCATGAAAAAGCAAAACGTAAAGCACAATCATCCCCTGACATTACCCAGTCGGCCTACAACGTCATAGTATAACCAGCGAGACTGATCCCCAGTGCACTTACCCCAAACAGTTACACATCTGACGTGTTTTTCATCATCAACACCTCCATCCTGGTAGACTTCCCACTTCTCTAATGTGTTCTTTCACCCTCTAAGAAGAAATCGATCTCTGTCTCTGTGTTTCACATCAGCCCCCATTCGATGGTGAGGATGAGGACGAGTTGTTCCAGTCTATCATGGAGCACAATGTCTCCTATCCTAAGTCCATGTCTAAAGAAGCTGTATCCATCTGTAAGGGAGTGAGTACCTTTTGTTTTTAACTGCACTACTTTTACTAAGTCCTGATCTTCTGTAGTAGGAGAAAATCGACAAACCTGTCCTCAGATGCGAAGCAGACCTATCAGCATTCTCTGTGGGCAGGCTTTACTGTCGACCTTTCTCTCTCTTTCACCATCTGTCGGTTTGTCCTGAAGCACCATGGCGTTCATCTCCTGCCGCTTAATCCTGTTCAGGGTTGCGGGGGGAAGCTGGAGCCAATCCTAGGTGACTTCCAGCAAGAGGCGGGGTTACATCCTGGGCAGGTCACCAGTCCACAGCAGGGCCAATACACACACAGACAGACTCACATTCACACCTACAGGGAATTTAGAGTAGCCAATTGGCCTAATCCCCTCTGTGCATGTCTTTGGACGGTGGGAGGAAACCGGAGTACCCAGAGGAAACCCACATGGACACGGGGAGAACATGCAAACTCCACGCAGAAAGGCGCCCAGGTCGGCCCCAGGGCTCGAACCCAGGACCTTCTTGCCCTGAGGCGACAGTCCTAACCACTAAAGCCTTGGCAGAGTGTTCCAAAAAAAAGAAGAAGAAGAAGAAAATATAAAACACACTTCACCCCAGACAACACTAGCATAGTGTACCCATGCCTAATAAGAATCAAAAATATAGCGCAGTGTTATTCACTGCACTGTTTGCAACACTGACTTTTTTATTAGCCGTGAGGGGGTTAAATGACTGCTGAGGGTAGTTTAATAGGTAGCAAATGAGTATTCATCATTATTTAAACTAGCTGGCTGAGCGGTGGCGCTACCTCCCTGAAAAAAGATTTTTTTTGCCAGACGGAATGTCTCACAACCAACAAGTGAGCTTTATCCTGCACCGAACAAAAAGCAACAACAGGAGCATGATGGGAAATAATCCAGTTGCAGTTAGTGACCCTGCAAAAACCCCAGAGTCTTCTGGTGTACGGTCAGCATTAGACAACTTACAGCAGTAATGCACCATGTCCTGAAGATATTGCAGCATGACAATTGGGAAGCGCCAGCTGTTATAAATACAACCCTTGTGATATGATATGGTGTGATATGAAGTGATAGGGTTTTTGGAATGGTTTTTGCAAACTGTGACACAACAGTGATTATTCTTCTATTTCTGTCCCTCTCATTCAGCTGATGACAAAACACCCATCGAAGCGACTCGGCTGTGGTCTGGAAGGGGAGAGAGACATTAAGGAGCAGGCCTTCTTCCGTAGAATTGACTGGGACCGACTAGCCAACCGAGAAATTCAGCCGCCATTCAAACCCAAAGTTGTAAGTGGTGTGTGTGTGTGTGTATGTTTACATGAGTATATCAATGCATGTCTATCTGTAGACATTATGGATCACCCTTTGGAGGCACAAAATCTCATGGTTAAGATGTTCACTACATCTCAGTACAATAGCAGCTCTTATAATGCACTGCTTTGCTGGAATATGACTTGGCCTTTATAAACAGGTGCGTGAATTGATTCATTTAAAAGCCTTTCTAAGTCCAAAATGGCTTCTTTAGCCCAGAACTGGTGAGTATGTGCCAATATGTGATGGCAGAAGAGCCCTCGTGTGTGTATGATCTAAGTGAAATAAGCATACGAGAAAGGCCTGATGTACGTATTTTAAGGCTTGTGTAGTAGTTGTGGATCAAAAAGCACCTTGTGGTGATGTTAATATTCAGGTGATTAATCTCAAATTGTCCTTTTATATACAGGACACCCATATAGCGGCGTAAATAACTCGCCTTTAGGTCCATAGTGAAAATACAGAAAATACAAGGTCAGTGTATAGAAAATGTGGCTACTGACGTGGGAGTGTAAACTATACGGTCGACACTAAATACAGTACAATGGATATGTGAGTAAAATAAGCGCCTAGGCAAAGTGCATGGACTGTATTTGTTTTCCCATAAAACACACCTCCATTCCATTTCCTCTTTCGTTACAGTGCGGCAAAGGGGCGGAGAACTTCGACAAGTTCTTCACACGCACCCAGCCCATGCTGACCCCACCAGACCAGCTGGTCATCGCCAACATCGACCAGAGCGAGTTCGCCGGCTTCTCCTACATCAACCCGCAGTTCATCCACCCGACGGTGCACGGAAGCGTCGTATGAGACAGACCCCAAGCGTAACCCCCAACCACAACGATGATAACTAGAAACTCAAAGATCTGTCTGTACACTGTTAATGTCCCTTTAGCAGAGCAGGTTTGAAAGTGTGGGGGTTAAATGATGAAATGACAACCATGGATAACCAGCTTCACATGGTGCAATATATCAAATAGGTGACAGTGATTCTGTAATTCCTTGACGGTTTGAAGGCTTTAGAGCAGTGACACCATCACAGCCTGTTGTATATCCGGTTACATATATGTCAGGTCAGTGTATATTAATGATGCAATATAATGTGGAATTAAAACATTGTGCTCAATTCATCAGTTGACCTGATAGTATATTTCAGAGAAGAACCTGAGAATTGACTGGTGGTTAGTTGATTAACTTGGAGCGGTGGACAATATCAGAAGATGCGTCAGACCAGTGAAACCGTTTTAATATAAAAGTACAATACACTGGTTTTCCTTCGTTTTTACCCCGGAATCCCGAGCCTTGCCATACTGTATGTATGTATGAGGCATGTTAACATGCTTGACTTGCTTTTTTTTTGTCCTAGCGTTGTCAGATTCTTCTTATCGACTGCCATTTCTTAACCTACCTAAATTAAATAGACATATAAACACACATATATATTTGTATATCCAAAAAAAAAGAGAGAGAGAGAGAGAGAGAGATTATCTATTGTTATAGGCGTGCCAAAGTACAGGTGCATCAAAAGATTTTATAACCCTCACTATGACCATGACTTAGTTTCGTACTAAAGCTCTTATAGATGTAACTCATCACGTTATTTTCATCTCGACTCTGACTCTGATGGGATAAGTTGATCCGTGCTCCTGTTTGCGGCATGAAAGTCCTCAAATGTACGTTGGATTCCCCATGACGTTTTGTTCGAGCTGTTATTTGCATCAGCCAGCATGCTGTATAGTGTACATTCAAGACAGACAGCAAACGGTGAACAATGTGTGCATGGGTGCTCTTGTATACACTGCAGAGCTGCATGATATGGAGCGGTTTCTTTCTTTCATACCGACACCGACGTCGGTGCAGAGTGACCACCCTGATACTTCCCAACAGATGTTGAGACAGTTGATTTCCTTCAAATGAATTGAGACTGCGTACAATGGCAGGGTACACACAGTGCGCATGCGTAGTAGTCTAGTAACGTCTAGTGACGAAAATTGTCACCGCCACATGACTGCGCCCAGTTTGCTCTACTGAATTGCACAATGCGGTTCTGTGATGCATGTTTATTTCTCTGTTTGTAGAGTCCATTAGAGAACCCAATACACAGGCAACAATCTCCAGGATCAGCCCTGCTTGCGTTCTTTCCTGAGACGAAGTGTTTATGTACTTTCCCGTGATGAATTCTGTGTTCTTCTATGCGCGCTGAAGCTGTTCTCTACTTCTTTCGAATGCATTTTTACTTTTTTTTTTTTTTTTTTTTTTTTTTTTTGTGTTTGTTTGTTTGTTCCCACACTTTGGTTTTTGCTCCGTGGATGCTTTCATATGAAGAAGTATGTTTACTGTTACATTAAAGCAACACTATATCGAGCGTTTTTGTAAATACAGTTTCAAAAGAGAATTAACGTTAACTGTAGATTTTATACCAAGACCTGAATGTGCTTTTACAACATTAGGTGGTTTCCACATAACTGTATGCTTTAGATCATGTGATTAAAGGAGATTAGTTTGGCAGAACCTTTGATAGCTTTGGTATTGGCGAACCTTGTTATACATGTATTTCTTGTATTTATCTGCACTTTTTGTCAATGTGTATGAGACAATATAAGCGAAGAAGCAGTATCTAGGTATGAGCGCAGTGTTTTTACCAGCGCTCCTGCACATTGTGGTTTTTTGTTTTTTTTCTTTTCGTTGTGTGCATGTGAGGGTGTGGGCAAATTAGAGCATGTAAATCCAGGTGTTGAATCAACCTACAAATCTGCAAACCAACCATGTCTAGGAATGGCTGTGTCATGCCAAGTACAAAACCTTGTGCCCTTTACTTTCATCTTGTCCTTTTTTGTTTTCATCTTCCGCTTTCATCTGGCCCCTGAGTGATGAACGAGTGCAGGCTTCATTTATATTCATCAAGAACATTTATACTGATGACGTTATTGCAACAAACTGACAATTTCAACAGGATACATTGGCTTGCATAAGTTTTCACCTTCAGTGAACTGAATCTGAATTAGAGTTACTTGGGATTGTGTGTCATGAAAATAGTCCATAATACTGAAGTCAAATATCCAGTACCAGTTAAACCTTTGGATACACCTACCTTTATTTTGACTGTTTACTACACTGTAGAACAAAACCGAAGACATTAGAACTATGAAATAGTACAGCGTAGAGCACATGTGGAATTGAGTGCTAAAAAAATGTGGTAGCCATTGTTTAGCTTGATAACAGTTTTGCACGCTGTTGAAATCATCTTAATAATTATCATGAGGTCGTCACCTGGAATGCTTTTCGGTGTACAGGTTTGCCTTGTCAAATAGTGATTAGTGGAATTTCTTGCCGCCTTAATGCTTTTAAGATCATCGGGTGTGTTGTGTCGAGATAGTGTTGGTACAGTATATAGGTAATAGCCCACAGTTAACAACTGTAGTCATCCATATAGTATCAAGAAGCACTCAAACAAGTAAGAGTAAGACGACAGGCCATCATTAGTTTAAGACAAGGTGTAATAGAGTATAATAAAAATAAAGAAAAAAAACCCCATTGAATTAGAAGGTGTGTCCAAACTTTTGACTGATCCTGTATGCAGTTTGCAAAATTACGGTAATTACAAACTTGGGAAAATGTAGTTGTTAAGTAATTGCAGAGACATTCACCCCAACTTGGTGTTCAATTGTGCAACCAGATACCATCAGAAGTCAGAATTCATTCAATAGTTCATTCGATCAAGTCCATCTGTGTGAATTGGTGTCACTTGAGCTCAAATGAAATTCACCTGTTCTTGGAAGGCCCCAGAGCTGGTTATAAAACATCTAAACGAAGAGCATCATGAAGACCAGCTGGGAAAAGCAGCTATCAAAACAAGTCCAGGATAAATTTCTGAAAACCTTTCAATCATGGTTCGGTTCTAAAAAAAAAAAAAAATCTCATGGAGAATCTTTAAATTCCTTATTAAACATGGAACGAATACGCCACCACTCCGATTCTGCTTAGACAAGGCAGTCCACCCAGTCAGTCACCAAGATGGCACTAGACAGAGAATGAAGAAATTTACAGGGATATCATCTAGCTGAAGAGTTCAGACTTAAGACTCTTGCTTGAGTAGTGGCTCTCTGATGGTACTGGGATTTAAACTCATAAACGTCCATCGTCTAAGTGTTTTGAAATTCTAGTCTTTGTACATTTGCTCTTCATTCATTTGTGCCAAAAAAAAATCTGTATATCTGTAAGGATACAGAAAATGTAATCAAATCATCTTTGAGAATCACCCATCAGGAATCCATTTCCCCCAACCTAATACCTCAGGATGTTCCCATACACATGCACTATTAATGTGCCAATGATCTTAGTGGAATATTGTCTACTTTGGTACTTTAGCAGTGGATTTGTCCACTTTGTTTATTGAATTAGGAGAGAAATCATTGGTTTGGGTCCCTTGCCAGTCAACAGTAGTGTACTGTTCACTTCTCAGCAATGGATATATTAACCCAGGCCAACGATTTTATTTTTGTAGCAATACAGTTCTACTCTTTAGTTTAATACCCAATGCAACTTTAATAACACGTTATGTATTATTCATTCTCTTCATTTGATTTATTCGAATATAAAAGCATTTACAGAAATGGATGGCAATAGGTGGTCCGAACCTTTTCACATGCTTGGGATCATCCTGATGGCAGGTGTGATTTTAAATAAGCAAAGTGAATTCTGTGTTGGAAAAATTGGGTTTTTAGTATTCCTGCACACAAAAGTTTCTGATTCTTACTGAGATATCACAATTATTTAAAACTTACAATGATGGTTATGTCAGTGAGATGGCTGCACATCTTGAAAGAATTACAGTATGTCTCACATTGAGAATGTTGGAATTATATTCGTTATTTCAACGTCTCAGATCATGACAATGTCCAAAATCTCTGTGGGTCGAAGAATATATTCAGAGAAATCTTTGTAAGAGATTTAAATTAGAATTTTAATGAATCTGGACAATGTTTTAGCCTTTTCCTTCTTGTTTATAGCTACCAAGCTTTGCAAAGGTTTGTCCTTATGTTCATTGTTAAAGATACGGTGTATAAATAAATGTTAAGGAAATGCTGTCTTGACCTTTTTTTTTTTTACTTCCATAGAAAGTTTCCAAAACACTTCAAACATATAAAGTAATTCATACAGATCCATGTGCCAATCAATTGAATACAGTCCACAGATAAGATACTTACTCTTTAAACTTTTTTTTAAAATATACATTTGTAACACATTCCAAAAAGTTGGGACGGGGCAAGAAAAGACTGGGAAAGTTGTGGAATGCTCAAAAACACCTGTTTGGAACATTTCACAGATAAACAGCTTCATGGGTAGCAGGTAATCGTACATTGATTAGTTATTGGTTAAGAAATAGACATTCAAAAGCAAGGATGGGGTAAGGTTCACCAACATATATTTTCTCAACATTTCAGTTTTTCGACACACCGTTGCAAGAAACGTAGGGGTTTCACCATCTCCAATCCATAGTATCATCCAAAGATTCAGAGAATCCAGAGGAATCTTTACATGTAATAGACAAGGCTGAAAACCAACGCTGAATCGCCATGACCTTTGAGCCATCAGACAGCACCACATTTAACGCTGACATTATTGTATAAAGGACATAATTACATGGGTTTGGGGACACTTCAGAAAACCGTTATTGGTAAACATAGTTCATGGCTGTATCTACTAATGCCCGGTAAAAACCGTATATGAACAACATCCAGAAACCCTGTTGACTCCTTTGGGCCCAAGCCCAGCTGAGATGGACTGACACAAAGTGGGAAAATGTGCTGTGATCTGACGAGTCCACTTTTCAAATTTTATGGAAATCATTTACATTGTGTCCTCTTTGTGGCTAAGGAAGAAAAGGACCATCCAGTTACTACTGCAAAGTTCAAAAACCAGCATCTTGGATGGTAAGAGGTGGTGTTAATGCCCACAGCACTAATGAAAGGTAATGCCAAAACGCTCGTACAGGTTTCGGGCAACGTGCTGCCATCCGGACAATGCCTTTTTCAGGGACGTCCCTGCTTCTTCCAGCAAGATAATGTCAAGACACATTCTGTGTGTGGCTTGGTAGTAAAAGGGTGTGGGATCTACACTGGCCTCCGTTCAGTCCAGACCTGTGTGTGGCGCATTATGAAGTGCAAAATACGACAACGTCGAGTCCGGACTCTGAAGCAACTGAAGTTGTATATCAAGCAAGAATGGGAAAGAATTTCATTTTCAAAGCTTCAACAATTATTGTCCTCACTTCCCAAACACTCACTGAGTGTTACTATGTAACACACTGAGTGATGTAACACAGTGGTAAACATGCCCCTGTCCTGACGTTTTTGAAGCGTGTTGCAAGCATGAAATTCAGAATGAGTGTATATTTACAAAAAAATCTATACATTTTATCAGTTTGCACATGAAATGTCTTTTAATTATATTGCATTTAATTAAATATAGGTTAAAAAGGATTTGCATTCTGTTCTTATTTACATTTTACACAGCATCCCAACTTTTTTTGGAATTGGCACTGTGCATTCCACGTGATCATATGTATATGTAATTATGGGAACAATCTGATATAATATACAAAAAAATGTGAAGGTGAATTAGGCTGTGACATGCTCTAAAATTGTATATTTGCAGGAATATACCCGTTGTAGTCCAGTCTATCACTGAAAAGGGATCATCATCATTGCTAAGCAGTGCAACAGTTTGGGAAGGACCCACATACGGGTGTGATATTAGTGTCCTTTGAATATATTACAGTTATATATAACAGTTATATATAACAGTTAGCAATATGCATATAATGATATATTGTGCACTGATAATTTATTTAATCAATTTTTTATTGCTGAAAAAACAAAACAAAACAAAACCCCCCCCTACGAGTAATATCTTCATTTTATCTAGCTGTAGTTGCGTTATTTAGACACCAGAGGGAGCAATAATAATAATAATAATAGGCCTCTATGTATGTCTTTGGACTGTGGGAGGAAACCGGAGTACACAGGGAGAACATGCGAATTCCACACAGGAAGGCGCCCAGGCCGATCCCAGGGTTTGAACCCAGGCCCTTCTTGCTGTGAGGTGACTGTGCTAACCACCAAATCCCCATGCCACCCTAAAACTAAGGTATAGCTTAGTTTTAGTAAATAAGAAAATAAATGTTGCATTTTTTGGTAAAAAAAAAAAAAAAAAAAAAAAAAACAAAACCAACCAGTGTTTCAGTTTAGTTTTTTTTTTTTTTTTTTTTTTGAAATGTAAAAAAATATGGTGGTAAATCTGAGTGGTGACCTCAGTATCGTGAACCGTATGGCTTGGTGAGCTGGGTGACTCGTCCCCTGTCGAGGCAGCAGCAGTGTGTTACAGCAGTGTTACAGGAGGCGTCTCCTCCACGCAGGTGTGTCCCACAGGGGCAGTGACGTGTCCGTGACGCGCGCGGTTTGGGGGCGGAGCTGTGCTTTCCGCGCGCGTGCCGCTCTGTTTGCAGGACGCTTGTTGAGGATGCTGCTGAAGGCTCTCCTGAGCTCGTGAGTGCTCTCAGCTGGATTAGAACAGCGTTCCAGGATCATTTCCGGCTCAAAGCCAAGCCTGACTACTGAGTCTAAAGTGTGTGGACGCTCCTGTAACGCTGAACAACCTGTAGACACGTCGTGTTCTCCTCCCGGAGCCCGCATCTGCTCCTCATCTCTGTGCAGGTAACCTGTGTGGGGCAGAGGGGCAGGAGGGCAGGAGGGCAGTGGGGTAGTGGGGTAGAGGGGCAGTGGGGTAGAGGGGCAGGGGGTAGAGGGGTAGTGGGGTAGAGAGCAGGGGGTAGAGGGGCAGAGTGGTAGTGGGGTAGAGGGGCAGGGGGTAGAGGCAGCGGGCTGGCAGCCTGGGCGTTCACTACTGTCTCATTTGTATGCTTAGAAACAAACTTTTATTGATTTAAATGCGATAAATATGTCCAGGTTATATACAGCGGTTCCCCAATCAATGTGAAGGAAATCTGCGAATGCACTTCGACGAACTGTTACTTTAATCATGCTTTAACTTTCTGTGCTCAGTTTGACGCTGATTCAACACTAATGCGGTCTTTCATGTGCATGTGCGGCTTTGACACTGTTTTGAAGCTAAAGCCGAGTGTAAGGCAGGAGGGAGTACATGCAGTGTGCGTTGGTGTGAGGAGAATCAATAAGAGGCTTGAACTGATCGACTGATGGATTGAACATCAGTTCATTTTTTACTGTTGATAGAAATGGAAACAGTGGAGAGGTTTGTCTTTATTGGGGAAACACTGATTCTCTAATGTAGCGTATGATTCATCTGGCGACTTCTCACCTGGGGCTCGGGTTTTAAATACCTCCAACATGGGGGAGAGAGAGCGAGCGATACAGTGTATGACACAGGAAAATATGGCTTTCAGTGTTTGCTTACACTTGGTTTTATTTCAGTATTTTGGATTTGTTTGTGTACCTATGCATAAGTATTGTGAAGGGGGAAAAATGCAGCGTGTCATTTCAAAAATAAAAATCAGAAGCTGTTACTGTAAACTCTGTGCTCTTTCAGAGGGAAAAGAGAACACCCCTGTGAGATATTTTATGGAGAAAACAATCAACTGTCTGTATCATTATTCACTATAATGCTCTTAACATCTGGCATTCCATTTGTCAAATGTGTGTGTATCCGTGCGTGTGTTTGTGCGTGTGTTTGTTCGTGCGCATGTGGATCGGGTTGGATTCCTGGAGAAAGACAGAAAGTCTACAGCGAGTGAGTTGGAGTTTGTTAACGCTGCTGGAGACTAAAGGGAAAGAAAGTGTGTGTGAAGAAAAGAACGAGAGAGGGAGAGAGAGAGATGTCGAGGCAGATCCTTGGAGGAAACAGGAATGATTCATCGTTCGCAGGTCACCTGTACAGTATGTGTAGATTAGTCTCCTCCTGCTCCCACCGGCACGCTGAAATGACTCATCTACCCATGCAAGCAAAATTTCACGGTCTTATTGACCTACTGACACAAGTGAATACACATCCCACGTGCCTAAATCTCTAGTTCAATGAAATATCTGCTCACGCTTCACCTTGTGAGGCAAAAGAATCAAGTATCGCATTACAGCAGGGTAAAAAACTGCCTGTAAATATAAACACCAGTGTTCTAAAATGGACTAGTACTTGGGGGCACTGCGTACACTAGTCATCAGGGTTTGCCTTTAGCTCCGAAAAACAAAAGAGCTTTATTTTTTTCCCAACACCGCGTAAATGGAAAATCCAACAGAAGTTTGAGACAGAAACTGGTTAGTTTTCTGTGAGAAGATGAGGATAAGCTCCATGTACAGATGAGCAGGTGAAAACACTAGACAGAGTAATGGATTAAAGCTCTGCTGCATCCCTCTCTTTGGGTAGAGATGAAGCGAACTCGGGATTCTGCAAGGCGAACAGATATCACTTATTCAGAAATATGAGTAAATATTGCACAAACTCTTCCTTTTCAGTCCCCTGATACTACGTTTTTAGCCGTAAACTAGTGTTTCACCTCTACGTTCATTGTGATAATTCCCCAATAATATCCTATTCCATACCTTATATTTACCGGGGACATACTTCGTAATTCAGGACCTGTAAAAGGATGAATTACCAATACTTCAACCAAGTCAGTACTTATTAGGTAGCTCTAGCAGTAGTCTGTGATGTGTTTTTTCCTCCACTCTAGTGTCTTTGTTTAGGAAAAACCTGTACATGTATTATCCTAGCTCCACTTCGAAAGTACAGAGACAACACTTCCTTCCACCATCTGCAGATGTGACCGTGCAGATGTGCTGAAAGAAACAGAAAGGCCTCATTAGTGTCTGTACTTCCCGTTATGCTTGTGTGTGAAGACGCATGCGTATGTGATCGCTCTGCCGAGCCGTCACTCAGACTATTAAGTGCTTTCAGCATTGTGCAGCCTGCATCTGTGCACCACTCAAAACAACCCAGCTTTCTGCACCAGGACATGGGGTTTCTATGCATTTTTGGAGCCTGTTCCAATCTCTGTCCCTCGTTGTGCCTTCAGGTGTGACAAGAAAGAGTCAGCTGGGATTGGCTCCAGCTTTCCCCCGTCCCTAATGGATAAGTAGGATAGATTATTGAAGGAGGGATGGTTTTTGACTCCTATATTACCCAGCATGCAATGTTAGCCACCTACCTGAATGACCCGAGTGATTAGGCTAGTTCGTCTCATGCTGTTGTTATCTAAAGAGTGGTGAACAAAACGTATTAGCTATAGAGTAGCTTCATCACAAAGCAGATTCTGGCTCCATCTTACCTTTGTTACTTTGTGAGACAAATATGATCTCTAACAAAAGTATATGTCTGGTGACGCCTGCGAGAAAGGTTGGCGTAGGAGTTTAGGGTGAGGAAGTGTTTCAAATTTCTAAGCCAGACAAATGCCTCGAGGAGCTAGAGCTCAAAGATTGGGCACGACGGACTG
>JAQLOM010000008.1:11524551-11539630 GCA_030068315.1 Chrysichthys thysi | reverse complement strand
TTCCTCGTGGTTGTCCTCCAGAATGCTGGAATTAGAAAGGGAAATGTTAGAAATTATCTTAAATAAATTCACAGATAATATGGCGGAAAAAATTAGTGAATGAAATGTTTGTCAGGTTAAGCTGTCATGTGCGACGCTGCCGGAATTCCGTCGTATTCTCGCGTGACGTCAGAGCATAGCGCCTCCCTCCTCGAATTATATTTCTTTATAAAATAATGTGCAGACACTGGGACGGTAGAGACAGGTTTGAAACCATTTAAACTCTAGGAGTTGACGTGACACGACTGTCTTAGTTGATCGTGTTGATTTCACAATGATGCTAAAATAATTATTGCGAAAGGAAATCTTGTTCACCAGCAGGGGGCAGAAAAGTGTTACTGCTGACCTGCTCTTACTGCCAATCCTAAGCAACCCCAATGGCCAGTTTTTAAATTAGAACTGATTATTGCCCTCTTCTGATCATAATTAACTGTACAACAGCATATAGTGTGGATAGTTGTGTTGTTGTACAACAATATGAACAAGTTTCATTACTAGGTACCTGACACCCCAACCTGTGGGTGGTCATCAGTAACAGCTGCAGTGTGCAGTATGGCGTCTCCAGTCACTTTCCACTTCCATCTGCTCACCTTCGTAATGAGTCTCTGTGAAAAAGCTGTTTAGTTGGACCTGAGTGGGGGACTTGAGTGCAGGGATAGGGCATGAGAAGGAACACCAGACATGTAAAATCATGATAACGCCAAGGGGAAAACCTAATCCTAGGCCTTTATCTATCAGTAAAGTTGTGTATGACTGTTTTCACATAGGATACACCAAACTAAAAAAAAAATCCCACCAAATTTACAAACCTTCTGGTCACCTAAGGTCCTTTCTATTCCTATATAGTGACCAAGTGCCTATAAATCGAAACACGTACACGTTACAGCATTCTGCGACGCCCACAAAACTCCATAAAAAGCAGCGCACCCGGAGAGGTGAAAGTGGAAGAAATTGAAAATAATAATTAAAGAAAAGGAATCTCAGAGCCAGACATGGAAGTTATTTTGTCTCACGTGTATGATCATTAATATACGCTACTACCAGTCAAACATTTTAGAACACCCCAATTTTTCCAGCTATTTCTTGCAATTCAAGTCGTTCACGTCCAGTGAATAGCTTGGACTGGTACAAAGGTAAGTGTTGAACTGCCAGAGGTTAAAAAAAAAAAGGTAAGGTTACCCAAAACTGAAAAATAATGTACATTACAGAATTATACAAAAAGGCCTTTTTCAGGGAACACAAAGTGGGTTAACAATTTAAAGCTGTTCTGCAGCAATGGAGGTGTTCCAATTCTTGATGTTGAAGGTGTTCTTGATTACTTACTATGACTTGATTCTAAACTGCATAATTTTCAATAAAAAACTGGAAATAGTGGGGTGTTCTAAAACTTTTGACCGATAGTGTATATATGTCATTTAGCAGCATGAGAGCACCTGAAAAAGCTGAAATCTGGAGGCATTAAGTAAACTGAAAAGAAAATGATTTAACATGAGAATGGAGGAAAAAATGTGTACACTGTACTTGAGGGATCGGGCACAAGTTTATTTGTTTCTCTGTGACTGGCCAGACGTCTCTTACACCCATGTGCATAAATCTGCCTCTCCCTATTCTTGGAAAAGCCAGGAGTGTATGTGTCATAAGGACACTTGAAGTTTAAAAAAAAAAGCCTGATCATGGCACCCAGCAAACTAGGGATTATGTATAGCTCACTGTAGGTTGAATCACACCAGATCACATGCTTATCACTTGGTGAAATGTGACAGTACCGAGAAACCCAAACAGGGATGAACTTGGAGATACCAAGAAATGGCACAAGATTGTTCGGTCCAGTTAGTGCTGGCTCTAAAATGTTGCACAGCATTTAAAGAACTGATTTATTAGCCAACTTTCCTCTTCTGAAAAAAACAATCACACCTGTTTCTACAGATTTCTAAATAAGATACACGTGTCCTGTCTCATCTTCTAGTAGCCTAATGCCAGCTCAGCCATCGCAGAGACCAGTCTGTCCTCAGTGCCAAAAGTGTCTCTTTTTGTCTTCGTTTATGGAGTTATGTTGCCTTACTTGCTTTTATTTTTCTTCACATATTTAATATTTCTGTAATTTATATTGTTAATATGAAGCAAATGGGTTCCTTTTTGTTTTACTAAATTCATGTGTGTAATTTTAATAAATAAACTGTTTAAACTTCACAAAGCTAATCCAACAAAGATAAAATAGCAGTAACGTTTCAGCGGTTGTATGATTTGAAGCCTCTCCGTTCACATTAGTAAGCATCCTTACTTGAAAATGAGAGTCGTCAAATGATACGGATGCTTTTCTGAAAAGGGTTTTTAGGAAGAACACATTTAACGTGGAAATGATCCTACAAAAGAGGTCGGTCTGAGGAAATCCATTTGCATCCATCTTGATAAACGAGGCCCACTGGGGGAGAGTTGGGGGTTTGGGGTCGTTTTGCTCGTTTGTTTGGGTGTTTGTGTATGTTTTGCAGTGCTGTATGAAATCGATCGTATAATATGATCATTTATTCATTATTAAAAGAAGGTGAAAATTAAACACGGAGCCAAACTGTATCTTTTATGTTATATCAGTAGCATTAGTACATGTTGTACTGTGGTCAGTCGCAGAAGGACCATTTTATTATCTAAGTATTTCCTGTTCAAGCGCTGGTACCTGAAATGCAACCAAATATTTGGAAAACCTCTGTAAATATTAGGTAAATGTTCCTTTTCACAGAAGTAAAAAAAAAAAAAAAAAGAAAGGAGATAATGATTTGAATGTGAAGACCGTTTAATTCCTAGCAGTAAAATGCATCACAACACATCTGGATTTGTTTGTTTTGATTTCACCGCCTTGAAATTCTAAGTGGTTTTATTGTATCGTTCAACGACAGCGATTCTCTCATTCCTCACTGAAGTAAAACTGCTTTGAATTTCAAGGAAGTGAATTCAAAACACATGCAGATGTGGAGTTTGCAGACTAATAGATTTAAATTCTACAGATCAAGTGATGCTTCAATTTATACTAGTCACAAAGAATAAGAGTTTTACCTTTAAACATTTCTCTTCTTTTGCATCCATAGCTATTTATAGCTGATTATTTTATTCAGATCCAAATGTAGTTTTGGTTAGTAACCACTAAATATCATAAAGTGTCCTTCCTACTCTCGTTTCCTTTTTTTTTTTAAATTCTAGTCCCAGGCCTATTTTACTACTAACTCCTGTAGGTTTCTCCACTCACGAAATGAGAGCTGTTGACAGTGTACAAAATGAACGTGTGCACTCCTTCAGTTTGAGGGTTAAAGCTTTATGAATGTTTTATGGTAATGACCAATAGCTTTTACAGTCATATAAAAATTAATGTATAGCTTCACAGGGCAGCTGAAGATAATATTCCACCCTGGGCTAGAGCTCTTATTTTACAAATACATATAAATCAACATGTAGTAGTAATAATAATAATAACAATAATAATAATAATAATAATAATAATAATAATAATAAATCCTAAAATCACATGACATGACGGCAATATAAAGCTGCCAAAAGGAGTTTCCCAACTCGTAGCTGTTGTGATTTATATGCAGTAACTCATACATACACAGAGAAGACAACTGTTTACAGTATTTACACATAACTTAAGTCCATACTATCAGCAATTACAGGTCATTACACATTTCACGCAGAAAATAAATATAAAAAAAGATATTCACTTACGTTTGCAAGGAGAACATAAAGGCAAGCAAAGTTTTAGCTTTTAACAGGGATGAACATTCACAACACATCAACACATCATCAGGTGTCTATATCAAGACTCTCAGAGGGAAGAACTGATCTGGGATCAGGCTTGGCCATCTAATCAGAAACGAGAGTAAAGACTGATCCCAGATCAGCACTTGTGGCTCAAGGCCCCAGGGGTGAAACCAATTTAAAAAGAAAAAAAAAAGAAAAGAAAAACTCCATACAACGGACATTTTTGTTACATTTGTGTCTTAATAACTTCAGTCACCTGAATTCATTTCCTTAGCCAAAGGCCTTAGCCCTGTGGTCTCCTTCAATGCTCATTTCTAACGACTAAACAGAAAGCTTCAACTCACTGGCACCAGCCCATTTACAAAGAAAGCTAAAATGATGCAAAAAGAAACAAACAAACCTGTATTTCCTCTAGCACTCTGTCAACAAATGAAAGAAATCAGTCCAGCTGACTTAAGACTGCCACGTTGTGTTAAATTGCATTCCCACATTTATATTAGAAACCTTTCAAGTGTTTTTTTTTTTTTTTAACGCTGTTTCTCTTGAACAAATTGCACAGACAGAAACTCGTTCAGCACCATAGTGAGATAATAGTCTATGTCGGTTAGAGCTGCAGTGAAATGACAATACGTAGAATATAAAGTGTGGATGACCGGAGTATGCTGTAGCTCTCGTTAGTCATTGACGAAACACCTTACTCTAAGAGCCTCAATTTACTTGATAATAAATACAACACCTACTGGACGCCAGTTCACTTCCAATACCTTACCTAGCTCCAGCTTTTCGTTCTTACTAATCGCATGAGCAAAGTCTCGCTTTAGTGACTGGGGACAGACCGAGGTCCGGACACACTGGGGTTTCATGGGCGAAACCCAGCAATGCGTAATCCCCTGGACTCTCCATGTGTGTGCACCAACATCCATGCAAGTGCAGGGAAAGCAACAGAGGGCATTTGCTCCGAGACGAGGCAGGAAAACAGAGCGAGATAAGAGATGACAGGTTTAAATAGAGGACAATTGGCCACCGTGACAAAGTCCAACGCTGATGACGCCACATGGCCTCACGCACGGGGACGGGGCTCTCGTCACTTCTTGTTGGCGATGCGTCGTTTCCTGGTCGCCAGCATGTCATAGAAGGGATCCCTGCTGATGCTGGCTCTGAGGAAACATGAAACGGGAGGCTGTCAATTATGGACAAAGAGGGAGGAGAAGCAGAGACTTCAGTATCTTTGATATGGAAATGCAAGCACGTCTCTACAAACCCCTGCTTTAACTAGACAGAAAGAGAGAAAGGTTCGTTCAGTGACCTAGTTAGGTTTCTATGGTTTTTGAAGTTAACCCGCCAGCCCTCTGATTGCTTTGGGTTGGAACTGATCCAGCTGAAGTGTGCTTTTTTTTTTTTTGGTTCTGGTGTTAAACAGTAAGCACCACTTAAACCGGCCTGAACAGTGGAGATGTGCCCTACAAAGAGCTCCTGATTCATGAGCGCTCCAGTTTTCATGGCCCAAAAATCCTGTTAAGATGAGCTTCTCCTCCGCTAAGGAGAAATAATGCACTGCACATCATTAGCATTAGCAGACAGATTAGCTGAAATGGATGGAGCCTGTGAGCTGGGTCTACTGCTGCTGCTCTGACTCGCTCTAGTCTCTCCACCACCGTGCTATACGCACTGAATAATCCCCTCACTGATTCTGGCAGGAAAAACCCATGGCAAGTGTGATGCAGTAAAAAATAAATAAATAAATAAATAAATAAATAAATAGGGGGGGGGGGGTTCAGTGTGACGCAAGACTGCATTCGACTCGCCACCCCAAAAAAAACAGCCTAATCACATACATAAGCAGCCACTTCACTCTGTCAGTCATCGACACAACTGAATATAAACGACACATTTCTTTATCCTTTATAAAGAGGGAAACTGGCTGTCATGTTAGAGGGCTCCTTACTTTATAGATTTGATCCATTCCTCTTTCTCCTCTGGTGTAGGCGCTGATATCCTGTACACCACGTGGTTCCCTTCCACCACTCGGCCATCAGCCTCCGTCTTACACGCTTTGATCACCTGACCCTTGTGGCTGGGGTTGTAAAGCTCAAAACAGTTCTGGATAGGAAAGAAAGGTGGTCAGTAGTAGATATTTACACGTCGATAGTTACGAAGTTCGCATGTTTTCACCTGCGAGTCCCCACAATATATTTTAGTCTCTTTTAAGGTGCTGTGCATACACAAACAACAAAAATTCACAGTTTTATCTTACTTTTCTGTTGGTCTAGAGCAAATCTGGGATTAAGGGATGACACTCACGGGCTTCCTGGGCTCATCCACCTCTCTGATACTGAGGTTCTCCAGAGGGATGATTCCCCGTGGCTCCTTGTCCTGTGGCACATACAGAGCACAATGCACAAAGTCACTACAAACGTTTTACTAATTTACGAGGCAGAATCCAAAAGTAAAGGCAAAATAGATTTAACGGCTTTGATAGAACTGCGAGAAACTGGACATATCATTGCTTTTCCACTTTGTCCCATTTGTTGCATCATTCAACTAGCTTCTGTTTTCCTTCTCTTCTCTGATCATGCAATGCAGCGCCTCCTTCAGGGGGCCGAAGATGTGATAATCACTCAGGGCGATCAGATTGGGGCTCTAAGGAGGACGTGGAAGACGTTTGAACCCAAGCTGTTGCACTCTATAGTGGTCAGCCGTTGTCTCTACTGTCGCTGCTGCTGTATTTGGATGTGCATTGTTGTGGTGCAGTAAGACTGGTTTGGACAGCATTCCTCTTCTTTTGTTGCAAAGCGCAGGTTTACGTGCATTTTGCAGCAATGCACAGTAATTTGCACTGTTCACCATTTGCTCATGCGCTTGGAAATGTGCCAGAATAGACCCCTTCGTATCCCTAAAGAATGTTTACATGATTTTCTTGGGGGAGGGCTGACTTTTAATGTCTTCTTCACTGGAGAAGACGGAGGTTTCCACTCCATGCTTTGTCATTTGCTCTCTGGGTTGTCGAGTAATTTAAAAATTGCCTTGAGATTTTGATTCTCCCTCGTACTATACCCAAATGACTTTTCATAAATTAACACTGAACACAAACATATGGTAAAGGAAACCTACTAACCGTTGTGTACTCAAAGTAGTACAGGCAGTTGTCAGTTAAAATGAACCACCTCCTTTTCCAGGTTTTTACTCTTCCTCCTGGTGAAGAGAAAAAAAAAAAAAAAAAAGAAGAAAAAAGAAAAAGAAAAAAAAAAGGCACAGAACAGTGACATGACTAACCACCGTCAAATATATGCACCTGATATGAGACAGCAACAAAGTGCTCTGTGATTGGCCAGCATCAGTGGACCATAACATATTTTCCTAACTGTCATTTACATAACGCATGAGTGCCATCGAAAGTCTGAGTGCAACAAAACACATACTTTGGTAAGAATAAAAGGTTGATTTTGTATTTTTAATTGTCAAATTGCATCTATGAAATAAAGAGTATTCTCTTCCAACATAACTATTGTTTTATATATAATATAATATAATATAATATAATATAATATAATATAATATAATATAATATAATATAATATAATATAATATAATATTATATAATATTATATTATATTATATGTGCGCACACATGCTGGCATGTGTTTCTTGCCTGGAGTTTCTCAGACATATAACATATATACTATGACTGAAATCTCCAGAATGATTTCTCTGACTTAAGGGTATTCTTCGCAGTTTGTGGTAAATACACTGGCCACAGAAAGAAATTTAGAAATGTTCCTCAGGAGCTTATTTGTGATGCATGCTTTTCATTCAGGTCAGGGATGTTGAAGCTAGAATCTGGTTCTATACAAGAAATTTCTCTTGGTCCTGGGCTCAAGAGGAAAATACATATAAAAATATACTTCCAATATATAACATGGGGAGGTGATCAACATTAGCGGAAAGAGAGAGAGCTGGGAATTTGTAGTATGTTATCTAGGAAGGAGCTTCAGACATGGTCTTTCTCCCAAACATCAGTTATTTCATAACTCCGTTATTCACAGAATTAATCTGCGTTACCAAACCATAAATAATGATGTCAACTGAGCAACAAAGAGAGTTGACGCACAAAGCAGATCATTCATTCATTCCTCAGTAATGGCATTATCCTCATTAGAGTTGCAGTGGATCCAGGGACTATCCTGGAAACACTGGATGAAAGGTGGGAATGGGATTCCAGTCCATTAAAAGGCACATGAAGATAATATTCGTTTACAAGTACAGTGAATATAAAGGAAAAAAAAAGTACACACGCACACACACACACACACACACACGGGAAACCAAGATAAATCAGGTCAAATTGTTCTCCACTGTTTACGTGTGCACACAACTTAAATACATGTAATGGAAGTGTGCCTGCTCTGAATGAACCAATCACGTTCAAACTCTTGGGGAAAAGTCATCATCATACAGCTGTTATCAACGTCATGATGCTCATTAACGCCAAATAACGATCAACTGTGTCTGTAGGATCTTCCTGGTTTCATCCCACTGCTGAAGCCACGGTCCTCAAAGAGCTTACAAAGCAGGGACGGGATCTCACTCTTGAAGGGTATCGATCAGGACAGGAGTATAAAAGAATTTCCAAAACATTAGATGTACCATGGAACACCATGAAACCCCTCATCAACAAGTGGAGAAAATGGAGCACCACAGTGACCTCACCAAGAACTGGATGTTCTTTGAAAGCTGGTGACAGGATAAGGCAAAAACATATCCGGAAGGCTGCTAAGAGACCTCCAGCTAGAGCCGCAGGATTATCTGGCGAGTACTGATCACGAAGAATGAAAATTCTCACGAGTATGAAAGAGGTCCATAGGAACGGAACAGCGGGCAGTGTTGTGCATTCAGGCGTTCAGGGCAAATAGGAAAAAGAAAAGAACTGGTCTGAACACGTCAGCACCACAGGTTAGGGCACGGGAACCCTGGGGCAAATGAATGAGCTTGTTCATGTAACTGGGGAAATCCTTTATTTATTTTTTTAATCCTTAACATTCGCCAAGAAAATCTGCAACCAATACATTTTTATCTGATTCATCCGTGTTTGAATGGACCGTCTCATCATCCCAAGGCTCAAGTTTCTTTCCCCGACACGGTTGTTATTCGTCTGTCCAGTTATGTGAATAAATCCCTACATTTGTGCTCATAATTGAGGCATCTGGTATTGCTGGTGCACATTAGCCTGAGTCATGTGGAGAGCCCTTGCTGAGTGCGTCATGATCCCTGGGAGTGTACACAGATTAATCTGTTACGGGAAAAGCAAACGGCACCGTTTTCTCACAACATGTGCTGAGTTGCTAATAGTGACGACGGACAAAGCAGCAATGCGGTGTTGGGTGGAAGCAAATCCGAAAATGGTTACGCATTAAAGGAATACAGAAGTCAGGCCGGCAGGTCTAATGCTGAAAGAGAGGTCACGTGGACCTGTAATCAGGACAACCCTGAACACACCTGATTAGTTTCCATTCATTATGAGCAAGGCTAGGCTTTTTTGGTTTTGTTTCATTTTGGCAGAAGTATTCCTTTAATGCATAAATGCTGATCTTTGTTATGGAGGTGACGTTTCCCAGCACAGAACTTCAGGGTCTGGGAAGCGAAGATGCCGGAGGGCTAATATGACACGTTTCAGTAAAACGGTGCTTAATGTTGGGTAACACATGCTCACGTGCGGGATTCGGCTGGTTCATATAGCCACGGGGCAGGGAACTCAATGGGTGAGGAATACTTCAGGTTGGATTTATTTTCCAGGTGTGAGGCTACAGGCTAAATCTATACTGTACTTATTTATGCAAGTGGCCTAAAAATGTTCTTTGGATGAAACAATATCCAAGCTGATTTACTAACAGGATACATGAAGCATTGCTGCCCCACAACAGCAACATCTTTTCTGTCTTGCACGTTTACATGAATGATTTTGGCGTGTTTCCATCAGCATACATTTTCTGAGAAAGAAAAGGGAATACCAGATGCAGAGAGCAGCACTGTCTTGGTGTGCAATGTTAGACGTGTGTTGGGACTAAAATAGGAGCGGACAGCTTTTACACCAAGCCGATGGGTACAGGGGGTCAGATACAAAGCTTGTGGCCACAACCGCTTTTATTTTACATCACGAGCAGCTCTCGCTCAGGGCATCGTCATTTACTGGTTTAGTAAATAATAAAGAACTTTCACAGCTGTTCGAGTTGGGCTACAGGCTGAAAGTAAAGCTTTTGCTGTATGTTTGTTATTTCGGCTCATTATTTTTCTCCATACCAGAGTGCTGCTGAAGCTGATGGGCCAGAAGGTTGTGGGGAATTTTCTACGACAGCAGCTCTGACGGCCGTAATTCAAATCCCAGCTTTATAATAAGCTTGCGCACTTGTTCGTATTCATTACTGTTTCTATACCAAGAGCTCTGCATAAACAAAGTCTAGTAATAAATGACTTGTTAAAAAAAAAAAAAAAGGAAAAAAAAAGAAAGAAAGAAAAAAAAACAAAACACCAAACATCAACTGTGTTATTGTACAAAGAAGACCTTCTACTCGATTAAATAGCGGAACAGGATTCATTTATTGAAAGGAGTCTCCAGTGCGAGTGCTTTGTTTCTGTCAGAAAGGATTTTGTGTTTTTCAGGTCACATGACAACCTGCGTTTCTGTCTTATTCATTTTAAGACAAAAAAAAAAAAAAAAAAAGAGAGGCTTTTAAGGGAGGGACTGTATGCAGCTGTTAGATCATAACTGTTAACAGGAACTAACTTGTCTCTTGGCCGTTCTGTGACATGAAGTGTAACCAGTTAACAAGCATAACATGTTTAATAATAAAAAGAAAATGCTGTGGTATATGAAAGGGAGAAATAAAACACTTTAGGATGTGCTGTTATTGGCAATTAGTCAGCTATGGGACGGGAACAGCATCACACCACGCACATCGTTGCCAGCGACTGCAGTGGAACTACTAGACTTGATTACACCACATTAAAAAGATCCTCCACCAAATTTCCCCCTCCTAGGACCAAATATCCTTCATTAACTCTTACGACTCTTATGTATAACAAACCACTTCAGTGTAGGACAGTTAGCATTTCATTATTGCACCTAATGTTGCAATATGCATTTATTCTTCTGCAAAACCCACACCAACTATAAACAACGTACAGGTGCTCTCTGAGTTACAATGGCCCAACTTACGATTTTTAAAAGTTATGATGATGATTGCGATGCACTAGGAATTGTAAAATATTTAGAAAATATTTTAAATTCGTGGGCAGGCGCATCGCTGGCATGCCAGAGTAACAGCGTATAACGCACGCGGATGTTTGGACGACGCCCGGAAGTACGCAGCCGACGCCCGGATCACTAACCTCGCGTGATACCTCACTCTCTCCCACAACTCATGGAGTTACCTTGTGTATCATTAGTGTACTGTACAGTGCATTACTGCGAGTTTTTTGTGTGCTTCAAGAGCTAATTTTAATTCAAAAGGATTCAAACACCCTAGCATGTCTGCTACAGGGAAAGACTCATGGGTAGGCTGGGCTAAGCTGGGCTAAGCTAGGCAGGGATACCCAAGCTAGTCTAAGTGGTTCAACATATGATATTTTCGACTTACGTTGGGTGTGGCAGAACTGATCAGGTCACGGTATTTTTATGTTATTTTTATTTATTCATTATTGCTAGGTATTGAGAATGATTTTGGGGGTAAGCCCCACACAGTGGCTGAATTATAGGAGATCATCTCCATCTTTTATGGACACAGATGCTGACTGGAGGCTGAGTGTTACTGTGTGACACAGTGTCGAGTACACGTTCCCGGTATGCTGCAACCTTGCTGAGGACTTTTCAAGTGCCCACAGAGCTTCTGAAAGTATTGGAACAGTGGCACAATTTCTTGAAATTTTGCCTCAGTACACCACCATAATGATGTGATGGAAGTGTAGACTTTTTGCATTAATTCAAGGGGTTTGACAAATAGTGCATTAACCATTTAGGAACTGCAGCCATTTATTACACAGTCCCTCCATTTTCATAGGCTCGAAAGTAATGGGACAGCCAACTGATAAGCACCTTCATGGCATGTTATGGACTGCTTATTTGTTATTTCTTGAAAAAGTAAGGCGGAGTTGGGTCGCAGTATTGAATTTGCCTTTGGCAGCTGTTCAACTCTCAAAATGCAGTCCAAAGGTGTGTCGGTGCAAACGAAGGAAGCCATCATTATGCATACAAAAACAAAGCAGACCTACCAAAAAGATAACAGAAACTTTAGGTATGGCCAAATCAAATATTTGGTCCATTCTTAAACAGAAGGAATGCACTGGTGAGCTCGGCATTTGGTGAAGTCCATGGGCTCCGTCCTTGATGTGGTGACTGATTTACATCCAAATATTAAAAATCATGCTTATAATTTATAACGGTTAGTTTGTTCAGTTACTTTTCAGAGTAAAAAATGGCTGTAATTCCTAAATGGTTAATGGCATATTTGTGAGAAACCCTTTGAATTAATGCTCAAAGTCTACAATTCAACACAATCACATCTTGATGGCTTCTTTTCAAATCGGTCATGGTGGTGTACGGAGGCAAAAGAAGAAAGCACGCATGGCTGTTCCAAAACTTTTGGAGGGGACTGGGAGAGACTAAGCATTACGCAATCCGTGCCGTACACCTACTTTTGGCCCACCTTGTATAACAAAATAAAACGGTAGTTCAGTGTTTGTGCTAAAATTGGCTCGCTGTTCATATGCTGGTGTGGAGCTGTGTGATATTCGAAATTAATTTTGTTCTTTTGTGTTTGCGCTTTTATAAATCATCAGGATTTCTCTGAGGAAGTACTCTTAATTATGTACATTTTTTAATACCTGTGTATGTTCTGACCACCTCAGGTGCACAGTCCCCTCCGTTATATTCTCCACATGCTATTTTTAGGTAACTTTGTAAAGTAGGAAAAAGCTTCTCTCTCTCCACACTGCCTAAAGGAGACTGGGGTGATGGAGTAGTAACACTGAACACCAGAGCTGCTGGCATGTATACGAGCCTGCAGAGAGCTTACATACTGCTAGAGGAATGTGCCCGTACGTGTGTGCGTGTGTGTTCCAAGCCAGGCAATAATCCAAAAGTGTGAGGCTCAACCAGGCTGACAAACAGCAATGTGACCTCTGACCTGGTCAGTCCCCAGTAGCCAATCAGAGAACAGGTACTGGGTTTAAAGTGCCACTGTGAGGAGATGCAGATAGCTTCGGAATGACAAGGGGATGCAAGGATCAAGGGAGGAGGTGAAATGAGGAGAGGAGTAAGGACAGTTGGGATGGAGCGGCAGCGCTCTCCGAGGTTACCTACCTCCTTGAGAAGAGACAGGCGGACACACAACAGAAGGATGGGGGAAATGGGGGTGCAGAGGGAATAAAGAAACACAAGAAGGAACGTTTAACAATAGACGAGCCACACGCAACCACATCTAGGACCAAAAATCGCAGACGTGTTATGAGGAGGAGGGGTGGGCACGTATTAAAAACACATGCGAGTAAACACAATGCGGGGAAACGTTCAGAACCGGGAGCTTCATCTGGAACGAGGCCTGGGGAATAAAAATAGCGCAGTGGAATAAAAAGTCTCTTCTTTCGTGAGAGCTTTTTAAAAAAGACCCGAGAGTGCTTAAGAGGCAAGATTACTATGAAAGAATTGTAATTTGAGGAACTACATAGTAACAGCTCTATATACTGTTGGCTATGCATTTCAGTATTTCGCCTTTCATGACATCTTTCTCAACCAGAATCGATTATTTTGTGATTTTGATACAGCGGTGCTTAAATACTGCAAGGTTATAAGCCAATAAATGGTGGCGTTCACGTAGTTTTCATGAACACCACTCACTGTGTGAGAAAACCCAGTGTTTCTCTGGAGTATTTATGTGCGATAGCAGCATCTGTGGAGTGACAAGGTGATGGAAGAGTAACACAACATTACAGAGCTCAGCGACCCGAGAAACAGGAAGTGTGTGAAGAAGCCTCCTCTAGTCACTGACCTAGCTTTAGCAGCCAGCCTTCTCGGTCGGGGTTGAAAAACGTGTGGGTCAGGTCATTGCCATCGTCCTCTGGGATCTTAAAGGGCTCACTTTTTATGCTCTCGTACAAGTTCTGACCAGGAGCAGGAGAGGAGAAAGAAGACGGATATGTTAGGCGACACATTACCACATACAGGTAGACAGAAAGACAAGTTCAGCTTTAAAATATTCATCTCCCTCTTATAGCCACCAAAGCCTTGATCATGGCAGGATTAAATCAGCGACGAGTAACCTGATTCGGACTGATGGAAATTGGGTTGGAGGAGGCAGCAAGGTTTTGAGTAAAAGCCTAAAAAGATCCAATTCCCCTCAAGTAGCTTCTCAAAAATTTGGCCCACTTATAAGGCATAAAAAGGGCCACATGTGTACATACTGTATATCGAGCATATAATTATTAATGCTACTATCATTCGATTCGCTAGCTTGTTCCGAGCGTGCTGCATTAGCGTACAGAGCACCCGCCTGCTGCCACACCCTGATTCAATAATTCCATTTAGAGCATGATTTAATCAAATTCTTGTAAAATATTTTAAATTTAACTATCAATATTATAGAGGTGCTTACACCACAGTGCCGTTTAGTTCTTGCATTTGATTGGTCAGACGCTGATTAATTCTCTCACAGCACAGCTCCGGTTTATTTTAATGCATCCAATTGAGTATATTATTTGTTTCTATAGTATCATCTCATCTCATTCACAGAACGGATGATCCATTTAATATGTTTAAAAAATAATAGATGCCGAATTTGTGGCCATTAAATTTTTCTTTAAGGAGACATTTATTTATCTGTTAGGGAAAGAGATTTGGATGTCCGTGCCTTTTTTTTTTACTGCAAAAGAAGTCTTCAGGAAGGAATACTTTGTACTTTCAGTGTTTTCTGCAGCATGACAAGCTGCACCCCCCCCCCCCCCATTCTTTTGAACTCCAAAAGGAAATAACACAGGCTGGTGAAGGAGTGACTTTTTAGAGCTGAGAGAATGTAATCGATAACACAAACTAATGAGTCACAAAGATGTTCCACAACATTCAATATGATCATCTTTAACCCTGCTCTGGTACCATGAAAAAAAAAGTCACATTCTTGGTACCATGGTGCCATTCTTGGTTTGACCCCACGGTGAAAAACATGCTATAGGACCAGAATAACACCACTTTATTACAATATTTTGTTTTCCTTGAAATAATATGGTATGACAATGTGTTATAAAATCC
>JAQLOM010000008.1:11489327-11503603 GCA_030068315.1 Chrysichthys thysi | reverse complement strand
TTTTAACACTGATTAGAAAAATGCCCAGGAACAAAGGGCAAATTTATGGAGAGAGTTGGTCTTCTGTGCTTTAGCTTAACAGTGTCTAAACTGAGTGGTTCAACATTGCAGTGATACACAAGGGGCCGTTTATGAAGACGAGCAGACTCGACCATAGCATCCGTTTCGAAATCAGCAGCACAAAGCAGCATCTTTGTTCTCAATGTTGTTCTCTAAAAATATTGTCCTTGTACATTTTCATATGCACAAATGCCTACTGACAGTCGGCTTACTGCATATTCACTGAAATACTACAGCAGTCAAAGGAAATCCCAAATGCCCAAAAGTATGGTTAATACTGATCATAAAACGAGCGTACACAAATTCTATGGTCGTTGGTTTCATCTTAGGGACATCTGATCAAACTCATATCTGGTCAGAGCGAGCGTAAGGTTGAGTGGATTATTTTAACAATCCTGGGGCGTTTAAAAAAAACAAAACAAAACAAAAAAAACCTTGATTTCCAGTCAAATAATCAGTATAGCCAGTATGCTGCAGTGAGCAGAGTAGTGCAAAGAACACTAAAAACTGCACATAACCTTGTACTGAATCACATTTCTAAACTGAAGTGGGTTTTTAATCAGTTTTCTAGTCCTTCAGTTGAGTAAATCGGCGCAATGTGGACAAAAGTCACTGGGATGTACTGACCTGAATGTGGAGTTGTGGGCAAATGGGTTATTCAAAGACTCTTAGAGATCAGTTCACCTTTGGTGAGGTTATTAATTCATATCAATAGTAAAACATACCAGATATGACTTTATTCATTTTCGTAAGCTGATTTTGTTTAGAATTTCTGACATAACTCATGTCAGCATGTTTAATATGAGACATAGATCGGTATATTTGGTCAGGACAGAAACTGGGCTCACCGACATGTATTAAAACGAACAACAGAAAAAAGCATTAATTAAACAAGACTTGTGTTATCTGTTATCTAAACAAATTCTACAAATGGATATAAACCTAAAAACCTCTCCTCTACATGCAGTCACGGTTGAAAAGGGTTCAGTTTTCTACCTGATTATGGTCTTAAATAGTTTTAAAAAAATAAAAAATAAAAAGTCTTTTTTATTTGCAACAAGTTCAGACAAAAAAACCAAACAAAAACAAAAAAAAACAAAAAACAAAAAAAAAACCAACACCTCGAACTCAGCTTTAATAGATTTTCTTTCTGCCCTTCAGTTTAGATTGCCCTACAACAGTTAATTTCCGGTCCACTAATTTGATTGGTCCAGGAGTGTTCCAATAATGCTTATATTTACTAAAAGCCGCACAAGAAGGTTTCACACTGGAATGGTTACAGTCATCCCTCACTTATCGCAGGGGGTTAAGTTCTGGCGCCCCCCGCGATAGGTGAAATCCGCGAAGTAGCGACCTTATATTTATTTTATTATTTGTTTATATTTTAAGGCTTTATAAACCCTTCCCACTCTTATTAACCTTTCTCACACTCTTATAAACACTTCCTAAGCTCTTAAACACTTTCTACACTCTTAAACCTACGTCATTTTAACAACATAAAATCCTATGAGTACTCACCAGTGAAGTACACTACAACCTGAATGATGAAGATGATGAATTAACTGTGCGGTACTGATGACGATGAAGGCGATGACGATGAGATGAACGGTCACTGAGCCAATCAGCGCCCAGGATACAGAACACAGCACTCTGGTCGGTCGCCTCCCATCCATCAGCCAATAGTGTGCCATGTACAATCTCACGTGGGTGAACTTGCTCAAGCGGTAGTGGCGTACGCTGTGTTTTCATTGTGTATTCATCAGCTGATGAAATACATACTGTGTTTTATTTTGATTTAATATTCTTTTAATATGTTTGAATTAACATTTTTATATTTTTTATATCGCATATAAAAACCACAGTGCAGTGAAGGCGTGACAGAGGAAGTGCGATACGGCGAGGGACGACTGTACTACAATAGTACTAGTGATAAATGAAAGCGAAAAGGAAGTAGGGATGCCAAATTGACAATGAGTACCTTTAACAGGAACGTCCAAATCAATGTGAGCTAGCTAGTGAGCCAGCTAACCGACGTGCTATAAAGTGAGTGTGGCTCCTTCGGGATCCATTTCCACAAGTGGAACAAACCTAAACGGAACATTTGACACTTGTGATTGTCCGAAATGGCACTTACTCATTATTATTTTCTTGTTTATGGAACTGCTGTATGAACCAGACATCCCACACACAATTTTATGATTACACTGAATATCATCATGGCTGTGATTAACTACAACCACATGGACAGCAATGCTTATATTCACTATATTAGCACGACAGAAAGTGCGATATTGCTTAATTATTGCAACACCTGCATAAATTAGACACTTATGAGGATAAATTGAGGCGTGTCGTAGACGGGAGCTTACGTCCACACAGCTGACGCCGATTCATTATTTGTTCATGCATCACTCTGTGCATTCAGATCCCCACTCATTTCTGTTCAACTAGATGACCAATGTCACCTGTTGGTCAAACACTCAGGCGTATAGCTGACGAATCACTGCTTAAGAACTTAAAGATACTGATCTCGTTACCTTTTTCGTATTAATAATCCTATACAAAGAAGCAGTCCTCCACAATTAATTTCTACTGGCACTCCATTTCGGAGAACTTCCTACAGCTGTTGATACATAACGCATTGTTCGGTTCGGCAGTTTCAGCCTGAGACGAACTGGAATTTGGCTGTAAGCATCAGGACACAGCAGTGGTCTCGATTTCAATCCAATGGGGTTGAGTCACATTTCTGGAATTATTGCTTGCCTAATTACTTGGACGTTAAGTGTACTCGATATTACTAAAAACAACATGACTGGGAACACATCTGTACTTTAGTTTTCCTCACTGCCAATACATTTGGCAGACACTTTTATCCAAAGGTAGCGGTGTAATGTAAATGTATAACTAAGCATTTGAAGGTTACGAGTTTCCCCAAAGGTCTTAGTGGCTATCTGGAGCTTACAACCCTCCAGGACATCAGATAGAATCTAAACAGGAAACATGATGGGAAGATAAACGTGACCCGTGCTGGCAAAATGAGTCGGAATGCGCATAGGCTAATTATGAGCTAAGGAGCTCCCACAGAGCAAAACATGGTTTCGGTCAAAATAAGATTTTCTCAAAAATGAGTCCATAAAGCCCTCATTTATCGATCCCCATGATAAAACAGCAAGAGAACATCACAAACTACTTTATTTTAAAGTTTTGTTCATTATGTTCATTCGTATGTCTTCATTAATTAGTGCTTTGTCATAATATTCCACAATAAATCCGTGTTTTTCACCGCACTCGCGGTGAGACGGGGGAAATCCCCCTACCCATGTTTGGTATCGTTGTGAAGTGTAGTTCCTCTACTTCATGATAATACACATAGAATTCCCTATGACGCTTTTATGAACCAATGGAAAGCGAGTTTCCGAACCGCATTAGATGTGGTCGACTTCAGTTGGATGTAACTCAGTCATTTTTTGTCCGATTTCAACAAACCATGCCTCATTTTGAAGGTCTTTAGATGGACAATGTGGTAGTAACAATAACTCACTTTTGAAAATTTCCTCATTCTGACTAATTATGTCAGCACGGGTCACAAATGCTCGTGTACGAGTCCTTGAAGGAGAATGCAAAAGTAATTGACTCGGCTTTGCATCGTTGCACAATAACAGCACAACTGATCGGCAAATCGCAGAGCTAAAAATTTTTCAAAATCCGAATCCCAGTGAAAAAGACAAACCAACACTCGCATCCCTGGAGTACTATTTTATGCTTTAAAACTCCTTCAAGAAAGCCCCTTTGGTTCTCCCTGCCCAGCATGAAGTCATACACGAGCCACGTTTTCCCCCTGGATGTCCACCAACAAGTTTTTGCATTAGTGCTAGTGGTTTGCAACCATCCAAACAGGAGAGAACCACAGGAACATGCCTGAGGTTAACCGAACACAGTTACCTCACCCAGATTGCAAATGCAGCATCATAACTTTGATCAACATCGATACTCTGGAGACAAGTTCTAGCTGGCTTGTAGCTCCACACACAAAATGACCCCATCTGTACAACCAAATGCATCATCTATTGAACTAAAAAAAACAAAACAACCTTTTCCATCTCACAAAGGTAGCCAGGATACAGTAGACGTGTGCCCACAGTGGGTGACAACACTGATTAGTGTTTTGCAGCAGGGGAGCCCAAAGAGCTAGCAGTATACTCGCACGGGCCTCCCAGTACAGGCTCAGTAACCCAGGGCCAAGCTGTTCTCAAGGTCAAAATGGGAAAGCCTAGAACTCTGGGTGAACCCCAGTTAGTGGAATTGGGTGATCGGATGCACATGTCTGAGTCCAGGGGCTGCACAATGATAGATCCAATAAATGATCAAAATGATCAAAAATAGGTTTTTTTTTGTTTGTTTTTTTACAAAAGAACCCAGGTAGCTATAAACATGTTACAACCTGACAAAACAACTTCCCCTTGATATTCACCGCGAGGGTTTGGTCGACCACCAAGTTTGACCGCATGCCCCAATGAGACCACTGTGCTTACTAGACTAGAACAAAAATACTCAAACTCGTCTGGACAGTATGCCTGGGAGCAAGAGGATTCGCACTACACATTCTGTACAAGGAGTACAATTTAGCGATGGGTGGATCAATAATGAAACGTCAATACTTTCTCCTTCCCCCCCCCCAAAACTATCGAATATACATAAGGATAATAAGAACAGAATCATGCTAAATACTATGTGTGTTTTTCTTTTTTATCAAACAGAATGGAACAAATAAAATGTTGCAGGAGGTAATACTGATTTGCTATATAGGAACTACTGCTCTTTCCTCCATCAACTTGCAAAGTGGAGAGTCTCGTTTTATTTACATAACATCCACTCACTGACCAGTTTATTAGGAACACCTGTGATCATTCAGGCCAGTGTTTAACCAGTCAGTCATGTGGCAGCAGGGCAATGCGTAAAATCATGCAGATACCGGTCAGCGTAATGTTCGCATCAAAACATCAGTATGGGGAGACTCTGGCATGGTTGTTGGTCCCAGGTGGGCTGTTTTGAGCATTTCAGAAATTGCTGATCTTTTTTTTTTTTTTTTTTTTTAAACACAGAGCAGTCCCTAGAGTTGATAAAGAATAGTGAGGGAAAATACTCCAGTAAGCCACAGCTCTGTGGGTGGAAATCCCATTGTTGATGAGGCAGTTCATAGAACAGTCAGCAGACTGGTTTGAACTGACAGGAAGTCGACAGTAACTCCAATCATCACTCTTTACAACCATGGTGAGCAGAAAAGCATCTCGGTATGCCTACCTCGAGGAGGATGAGCTACAACAGCATAAGACTACATGGGCTTCCACTCCTGTCAGCCAAGACCAAGAAGCTGAAGCTACAGTGGGTGCAGGCTCACACCATCCTTACAGCTGAAGATGGAAAAAGACCAGGTGAAATGTGTCCAATCTGTCCAGGTCTGATGTATTCGGGTGTACAGGTGTACCTAGCAGTCGGGGAGTGTGCAACTCTTGATGTCCATTTTCTCTACTGATATACATTTCTTAATTAAACTAGATTGTACTTGCAGTCTTGGCACTACTTGGTATTAGATGAAGGAATCTCTAGACCCTTTTCAATTCTATATGCTTTTCAGCCATGACGTGTGATGACTCCACAATCCTTTTTGTTTTTTGAGGATTCTTGATGTTTTTTTCATATCCCACATTAGTATGACCACTTGCATCTGTTCCAACATAAGATCATTTTCATGCATAATACAATGCACTAATGTATCATGCTTGTCCACAATAACAGGTGTCATACGGTTTTCCAATCAAATACCAAAAAAACACCCCATGTACAAACAAGTCTGTCTAAAATGCCATTCTGACAGTTTATAAAATCGCCGTTGTTGTTGTTGTTTGTGAAAAAAAGTGTGTGAGAAAAGAAACAGAGAGAAGGAGACAATACATGAATAGATTCACTACAGCATCAACCAACTTGGAGAACCGCAGAGAAGTCCGACGGTGATACAGGACCCTGGTTAGTGGCTACTTCCAGTCCATGTCGACTTTAATCTGCCTCGCCATTAGATTTAGTTCGCAAGTTCCACCTGTACTACAGTCCTACAAACGACCGGTCCAGCCTGTGTCTTTGGGCTTGTTCGGTTTCTCTCACTGGAAGAACAGCTGAAAGCTCTGATGTAGGACCCTACATCAGGACGTTTCCCCTTTACACAAGTTTCCACCAAAGCTCGAACAAGTTGCCATCTAAACACAGGGAAACCCATTTACGTAAGGGGGTATACAAACGATACCAATAAAGCCAATCACATCATCACTGGACGTGGATCAGGAGACGTGCTTCACAAAAAAACCAAACAAACCATTTGTGTACGTGTTAAATCGTTAAAATCAGTCAAACTGATCTCAACTGGTGAGCAGGGGATCCCCGGGTTACAGAAGCAGCACTCCATCAAAACTTACTCCCCAACACTGGGTTCATATCCATCAGTGCAGGGTCACCTGACCTTGAAGAAGCAGGACATGTGGAGCTGCACAACTAAATCAATCAATCAATCACAGAAAGAAAGAAAGCTTCAGGAGGAGCACTGCTACAACCCAGACATATCTGATCTGATCTGATCTAGGCTGAGCTGATCTACACGAACAGCACATTTAGGGTTAATCAATGAAACCAATACACATGTATGTGCAATCAGATGACTGGCAGGGGGATTAAACCAAGAACAAAAAAAAACAGCAAATCAGATGAATCAAATCAGTCTTACCATGATTATCATCATCCATGCTGCTTGCTGCTAATACAGACGGTGCGACAAAACGGGCAAATCAAGCGGTCCGAGCCAGACGCCTGTTACAATGGTGCAAGGTTTTCACGTTAAAGGCAGCATTTACAGGCGGCTCGCATCAAACACACACTAACGCACGCACGCGCGCGCGCGTCCTATCTGGTGCCGGACTCAGACCATTAATTAGTGTCCCCTGTGTTCTGGGTCACAGTTTTATCCCCGCTCGGTGTGAATGCCTCTTGGTCCACTTGGTCTTGGTTTCTCCGGCTCTTCGCGGTGTGTCCTGTCCGTCCAGCCCACAGACCCCGACTCCGACATCTGGTTTCCAAGGCTTCGGAGAAAGCGCGTATTTCGCACCGGCTTTCAGCTAAAACCCGCCTCCTGGGCGGTGATTTGCTGGTGGTTCGGACTCCGAATCAGCTCAGCGAATCAGAATGAGAGGACCGCGTGCGCGTGCGAGCCCTCTAACCAATCGCCGTGTGAAAGGTGGGATTTGGAGGAATACGGGTGGGAGGGGGTTGATTACTCCATTACAGCTGCCCGGGAGACGTCATCACACTCTGCCCCGCCCTTTTTTTTGGTCACCTCCGCGACCCGGCGGTCACGTGACTCGTCGTGTTGCAGGCCAGTAGTATTCGGCTGTGTGGATGTTTGTATTGTTATGACCGGGCACTGTGCAGTTAGCAAACCCTGAGCCATTTACCCCCAATAACCTCTTCTAGAGAACAAACACATCCCAAATCAACTGCTCAGACTGAAGAAGATTGAAGTACACGTCGGTTAAAAACAGAACAATATGACATTAGGGTTTATTTCTCTTATCAACCATGTGGTACGATTAAAGTTAAAGGTCCACTATGAAGGATTTAACCACCTGAATGCGCCAACCTTTCCAAGAGTAATAGCACGTACGGTGGCCGCAAGGTGCCCACAGGGTCCTACGCACCACTTCCATTCACATTCCCTTGCTTTTTCCAGCTTTTTTATTTTCTGTGCTAAATAATACGTATAATACGTAATAATATGTATAACCCTTATCTTTAAACACTCACCAGGAAACACTGACTCCTCTGATTTCTTCTTCCTCGTCTTCCTTTGTTCTCCTTTGTCTTCGGCTTCCCGTTGTTTCGCAGCCATGTTCACGCTGCCGCTTGTAAAAATGCGAAATGCTGAAGGTGCTTTCTAGAGGTTTGTCCATTCGGGGCTACTGTAGCGGAGCAACATCTAGGCAGATCACTAGAGGTGAACCCGCTCCCTACATAGATATAAAGGGCTCATTTGCAGCTTGCGAAAACATAATTTCTTGTTACAGGTAAATCTACACTAAAGAAAACATACTTATGAATACTATTTTCCATTTGTGCTAAATCCTACATAGGGGACCTTTAAACCTTAAACTAACCAGAAGTCTTCAGGGGATTAGGACAGATGAAAAGGGCCCCACTGAGGCTTTGGTTGAATTAGTTTTAAATGATGAGCCAGCCCCAAAGTAGACAACATAATATAAACTGAACATACGGGAGAAAGAGGAAAAAAATAAAGAAAAATGTTAAATTGGTGGAAAAGAGAACCTAGTAAACATGTCCCTAATGAAAGGTCAGAGGTGACAAGACAAACTTTTCCATAGGTTCGGTCAAAATGCCAGCCAGGATTTACCAGGGTAAAAGGAGTACTGAAGCAACACACCGGCAGCTTGGCAAGAATCGACCAAAACAGACTCGAAAATGCACAAAGGTACAACCAGTCAGCCTCAGGTATATGCAAAAAAAAAAAAGCCTGACTGATCCTGGAGCTGAGTCCACTGATCCACTAGTTAGGTGTATTGATACCCAGGGGGGCACTAGACATTAGACATAAGTGGAAAGTCCAGAAGTTAATGGACCAGATAACCAGCAGTCTTCATCACCAGTAAGTCATGGACTGGGTCCAGAGTGGTGGAGATGCTCTACAGCTCCGTTCCAAAGCTAACAGAAAACAGGGGAAGGAGTTGGTTGTGTCAGAGGTGGCAAGGGTGGAGGAAGAGCAAAGTAAATTAAAACTGTGTCTCAAGGGTACCATGATTCCCTACCTTGTCCTGCAACCATCCCTAGCACAGAGGATAGGTTCATTCAGCATAATGTATCTTCAAGACCAGGCTGAGGGAAATACAAGTGGCGACACAATTAGTTCCTGAGGAAACTATCAGAAGTGTTGGAGTTCAGCAAGAAGAAGGTGAACAGAAGGGTTTCACAGCCATCCAGAAGCTACTACATCAAGAAAGGTGGGAGAGCTGCAAGCACCAACCCAAGAACCCTGACGTGACTCTTGTTATGGAACATGAAGGTTGTGGAAGATGAAGGTTGATCTTGGCAGACAATTCCAGTTCCCCCAAGAGATCAACCCAAAATCATTCCAGGCTGGACGCAGTGTTAAGGTCCATTTCAGTGTTCCTCATTGAGGAATGCCCCATGGGAGGAGGAAGTGGAAACCGCTTATGAGAAAAAGGAGCCTAAGCATTCAGATCCGGATGTTGAGTGCAGGGTGGCAGGCCAGAGGGATCCAGTGGTGGTCTGTTGTTCACTCCAGGTTTCATTTGCTCATCTTAGAAACATGGGTTTTTAGGGAAGCCAAGCTACAGAAAGCAAGAAGAAAGCTGGCGGAGGAGGTGGAGAAGGCTGTCGTTTTGCCGTGCTCCCCTGACTGATGGCACTGCAGCTGGCCAATATGGCACCAGTGGAGGTGCCTCGTGGCCAAGAAGCCCAGCAGGTATCACCATCTATCTGTAGAATGCATGAAGAGATTTCTGGGGCATATGTTGAACAGTTTAAACAGCCATGATGGTATAAGTGTTATGACTGTATTGTTGCACGTGGTCTGTGTGTACATTGCATCTCACATGTCTGTGAGTTATACTTGTGAATTTTGTGACATTAAATAAGCTCAATGGTGTCCGTACACAATATATCACAGTATTATTTACACGTATGTACGTACATCAAAAATTTGCCTAAACATCTACATTGTTTGATTGTGTTCATAAAATAAATCTGATTTGAGGGGGACCACAAACTTGTTTTTACTTGTAAATGGGTCTCTGACTGCAAAAGTCTAAGAATCCCTGAACTAGGCTACTTAAATGTTTAAACATCATTTTAAAAAATGGACAAGTCTGTTGAAAGGTCAGCTTGAGTTGCACATAGTCATTTCTCATATAAATAAAACATAATTATACTGGCTTTGAATAAACACACTGAAGCATTATTATAATTGAAACCGAAGCATATTTTGTGAATTTTAGTTATTTGCACACCTGCGGTGTATGATACATGGTATTGCATCCAACTATGCGAAAGAATAGGATTAGTGGTTGCCAGATGTAATCAAATCTCATTCCATTAAACACATTCATATCCACTAGACTGAAGCAAACTCAAATATAATTCAAACAATGCTTTAGAACCTATTTTTACTATTCTTCCTCAAATAAAATGCAAACAAATCTATTATCATGGGAGAAGAGAAGACATATGGATGTGTATATGTGTGTGTGTGTGTATGTGCATGTGTGTGTGTGCTTTAGTGTACCTAGCTTTCTAGGGGTTGGTTGTCAGTGTGATTTATCACATTTAGGTAGCTAAATGGATGCCATGAAAATTGGACTCACCATTCACATAAACTGACAGTAAGATGTGGCTCAGTATAAACTCTGCTCAGTATGATGTTTCTACAGCACCATTATTATTATTATTAATATTATTATTATTATTATTGATTCAATTCAATTCAATTTTACATATATAGCGCTTTTAACAATGGACATTATCACAAAGCAGCTTCATAGTATATAATGTCCAGGTAAAGGCTTATTAATCTATAAACATTTCTACAAGTGCATATATATATATATATATATATATATATATATATATGCATATCCCTAATGAGCAAGGCTGTGGAAAAAAAACCTGTTAATAATAATAATAATAATAATAATAATAATAATAATAATAATAATAATAATATGCTGGGTCACTTGAGTGCACTAGATTTAACAAATTGTTCACACATAGACTCCTCTGTCCTGGAACTGAACCACCAAAACTGACTCTTTAATCAGAAGTCTGAACCACTGACGCCAAGTGAGCTTCTTGCCTGCTTGGAAATTTGAATATTGAGGTCACGTATAATAGATGTGTGGAAAATAAGCTAAAGAATCAGCACCAGGACTATATTCCTCTCATAATCATAAAGAGTAGACGGTTATAGTAGAGAGTTGCATTAATGCTATTGCCTGTAGACTCTCATGCACACAAGGATTCAATTATAACATTCCAGCTTTTCTGATGGAGGGGGTCCTCGGTGCCTTTCAGTTCAGGACAGAATTGGGTGATTTAATGTAGCTTATCTTTGTTTATGATTAGATTTAGGGCACAAATATGTGCCATTACATAATTTCAGATGAGATTTGGTGTGGACTGCAGCCCAGCTGATGGTTTTAAATGTTGATCAGAAACAGTTTGCCAGATTGCAGTGAGATACTCAGACAGTCTGTTCTCTTTATAACAGCCTGGTTGTGGAAATAGTTATGCTGGATGTTTCATTGTTTATCACGAAACCAAAGAAGGTCCTGAACCAAGACTGTAGACTGAATCAAAAGTTCCAAAGCTTTCCGTGTCCCATTTTCTGCCAGATCGCCTCAAATATCTGGAAGAAAGCTGGAAGTTCTTTCCGAGAATTAGCAAATATGTCCATTGGCCGAGTGGGAGTTATAAAGAGAGAAGGAGAGTTGGGGAATTTGGGGGGTGGCTCCAGTTTGGGGGAGTATTTCCTGTTCAGAAAGCAGATGTCTGGCCCACTCCAGGAAACTCTCTGTTTTCTTAGTTTTCTCTTTTTTCTCCACATTCCTTGGGTGTGGATGCTTTTAACAAAAACGGCAAGGTCATCTGAAGAAAAAGTCCACACAAGTATATCACTGCTTTACATACAGTGGTACCTTGACATATGACATTAATTCATCCATGTCAAAAGGGTCGTAAGACAAATCGAATTTCCCCATTGAAATGAATGGAATTACTAATAATTCGTTCCAAATCCCCCAAAAAACACACCAATTTCTTTTGGTACGTGTTTTTAAATAAGAGAAATGTACTATATAAATAACAAACAATGCATAAAACAACAATAATAACACATAATAAAAGTGACTGTAAAGAAATAATCTGGTTTTATTAAATGTACTTTACCTTGAGGATCACAAGAAGCGTGGGATGGACGTTGGTGGTGGGAGGAGGAAGAAATTGTAGGAGGAGGTTTGTTTACATTACGTACGTCACCCTCTATCGCCAACTGAACACTTGCACTTAACATGTCGCTAAACTTATGTGAAACTTTACCCCTAAACTTAACCTAATGGGAGAATTACTCCGCCGATACTCCTTGCACAAGTCTGTGACGCGCACATCTTGAATCAATTTCAATGATTTCCTGCTTTATATCTAAGATAAGTGGCCTCTTCTTCTTCTCAGCACCAGCGTTGCTACTCACTTCCTTAGGACCCATGATGAAAATACAGGGTACAATACAAATAAAGATCCAAAAGGGCACAAAGAACACAAAACGAAGCGAGAAATCCTGCAGTGACGCTTACTCAGCGAGCTCAACACATGATCTGTAGGTTGGCTTGGGGCAGACTGGGACACAGGAACGCGTAATGGTGGTGGGCTGCAGAAACGTGATGAAATCGCCAATGTCGTATCCCAAAAAACTGTCGTATCCCAAAGCAAAAAATAGCTCGACATCAACTTCGTATCACGGAAATGTCGTAAGCTGGGTCGGTTACAAGTCAAGGTACCACTGTATGTCCAAAATGTCATTCCTGTTCTGTCTGTTTCTCTCAGTAATTGGCTTCTAATTAGAACTCTCTCTGATAGGGAAAACATTGTAGTATGGTTCTACAAAGAACCTGAGAAGGTCCAGAAGGATATTCGGAGTACCTTAGGATTCTTCATTCAACATTATGAAAATACAAATAGATTGCAGTCATCATGCACACAGAAAAAAAAAACCCAACACTGTATTAATCTTTTATGCCTTTTCCAGATCCTAAGGCTTAATACCCAGTTCAGGGGAAACAATGCCAAATTATCAAGCTAATGTTACATTGTCAACACGAGAAATCGAAGTATAGATGCTTCCACGGTTCCTTAGAGTTTAGGCCGCGTGGATGAACTGCTCACATAATGGTAGAACTGCCATTAGGCTTCCTCAGATGGAACAAATCACCATCCAGAGGTCACGCACAATAGCTAGCATTAACTATGACAAAAGCTGAATAGCAAAGTCTTATATTGTACAATACAGTGCTGTACAATTCACTACCCTTCATAATGCACCTCATCCTGCTGACTGACTGCCATCACCGAACTGAGAGTTCATGTGTGTGATTGTGTGAAATGCATAGCTTTGCCAGAACTTAGTTAACAGCCTGCGGAGGACTGGCACCTCTGGGGCAGCATGTGTCTGTCTGATTATAGGGTCAGACAGAGAAGATGGACACATGCTGACCGACTTCTAGCAGCCTGAATGAGCAACTGGAGCATCCATGTACCGTGCATATGCTCCAGTCGCCCCAGTCAGATGACCCCCGCCCCCCCTTTCACATCCCCAAGGCCAAAAGCTCCAGATTCGTCCAGGTCAAATATAGCACACCCTCATTTGAAAGGAGACACATCACATATTGTGGTTAAATGAATTTGTTCAATATATACCTTTAAAAACAACAATGGCAACGATTCAAGGTAGGCGTGTATGCCTCGTGAGAGAGAGAGAGAGAGAGAGAGAGAGAGAGAGAGAGAGAGAGAGAGAGAGAGAGAGAGACATATACACAGAAAAACAGATTTATTCCCAAAAGGAAAAATTCCACATTGCTGTCAAAAGGTCCACGGTTCAAGAATGAAGTGCAGCGAGATGTCAACTTCAATAATAATTCTAGCTAGTAAATACAAATCTTGTGCTTTATCTTTAATTTAAGCTCAGAAAACTAACATGTAGCTCTCCAGGCTGGAGGAAGATAGAGGAAAATAGCTGTGGTATCCTGTGGTGTGATGATGGAGCTGGAGGAAAGGGCCAAGGCAGGGCCAAAGGAAGCGCAGTGCATCCGGCATCCTCTGTGTCCATACGTATCACTTACCTTCCCAACATGTTCTTTACATTAGCAGACTGAATGGACAGAGCAGTCGCTTCTGCTTTGACGCAAAGCGGATGAGCACACCAGTGACTTTTGTCTGGACCAAAAACTGTTCCTATAATTCATATGACTTTAGATTATCGGTGTATTTATCACAGTTTTGGAAACCAGTATATATAATCCAGTGACGTGCGGTCAGGAGAGGCAGGGGAGGCAGAGCCTCACCTGTCATCATGGAAAAAATAAAATGTAGAATAA
>JAQLOM010000008.1:11312795-11323906 GCA_030068315.1 Chrysichthys thysi | reverse complement strand
GTTGGACATATAACCATACGCTTAAATAAATTTCTTTTTTGACCAGTAGACATCACCAGATCCTGGGTATCGCCCCTGTTCCACCAAATCTGGAATGTCCCTGATTTTCACCCTATTACTGCCTGAACGAACTGTTTCTCTTTCTTTCTCCTGTGGTACATACCAGCGTAGTACAGCTTCATCTCATATGTAAGCCTTTGCCCTTGAACTCTCGAAAGTCATGCTGGAGGGTTCTTCTCCTGATCTCTGCTCATACTGTTGCTGATGCCTGTGATCTGTTTAAGAGTTTTTATTCATGACCCGATGATTTGCACTTACACTGTCTTTGATCTTCATGTTGCGACACACCAGCAACCGACTCCAGTGGAAAAACACCACATCTAGGATCCGAGCTAGATTCGAGCTCTTGCGTATGAATCAGTTATGCCAAATAAAATCCTAGTAGCCAATTTTCCAATTTCGGTGACCTAAAATGAATAGACTGTTTAAAAAAAAAACCAAAACAAAACAAAAAAACCCAAAACAGGCTGTGATTCCTCTATGGTTTACCAAGTACAGATGTCAAATTAAAGCTCAGAATATCAGAATGTCCACGTTGGCTTTTTGGTTTTCTTTTCGAAACCAGTGTGCCGGAGTCTGGAGATAAAAGGTCACCACGATTTTAAATTACGCGCACCATGCCCTGTAGCTTATGTATAATTGAATGCAGAATTTAAACCAAAGCTGAAACTATTTGTATATCTGATTGACCGAAATCCAAAAAAATCATCCATTCATGTAAGGTGTGCGATCGGTTCTTTTCTGTACGCTGGCCACTGGTGGTACTCGTGGTACTGGCGGTTGTTGTTGCTTTTTTTTTTTGTTTTCTCCTGCTTGTTTGCTGGCTAAAGTGCCTCTGTCCCAATCCATCCCATTTCAAGAGGTTTACGCAACACACCCACTGGTACAGATAAATTCTTTAAAAAAAAAGAAAGAAAGAAAGAAATAAAGGCACTGTGTATTTCAGGACTGGATGTAGAAAGCCCAGGTCCCTAAATATGAACGTTGCAAAGACAGAGGCTTGTCTGGCACCAGCGCGCTCACGTCTTCACCACGCTGCCGTCTCCTCGTAGAATTATGAAATAGCAGCTTGTTTACGGGGAAGCGGCTAGCTTTCACTTCTCCCAGCTGCGGTATCTCTGTCGTTCCTCTCGGTGAAACATGCCTCGCCCAGCAGGCCGTGCCGCTTGCAGATGGAGCGACGGCTTGCTGAGATTCCCTGACAGTTCCTCATAGATATCAGGCTGCATATAATAGCCATTATCTACCTGCAGCAGCATGCCATCTGACATTTCATCCATGTGAGGGATGCTGCCTGGGGGGTAGGTGGGCGGTGCATGTGTCCCTGTGCTCATACGTACCTGCACACGGGCACGTTTTAGCAGAGGAATCTGCACTTTAATGAGCACAGAAAACTCTGCCTTCTATGACTTTAAACGACGCTCCTGTCGGAACCCGTTCTCACGGATGTCTCACCCGAAGAACGCTACGAGTGTGCGCCTCTTTGTTCCAACAAGCCTCAATTACAGATCAGAACCTACTTAGCAGGGTGAAGTTATGATTATCGATCAGAGGTTTTCCCTTAAATTATGTGCTGTGCTGCACCTAATTGTGCTCCAATTGGCTGCTAATAGGTTTGTGTCATTAGCGGACCTGCGTATGTGATCTCATTTCTCCCGATCTAACATCTCTCATGCATACACCTTTCATCAGGGAAGTCTGCATCGTTATTAGCAAAGCCAGAGCCATTTCCTGCCATCTTCCCCACCTCAGGGCCATTGTTGCAGCTTTGTGTGTGTGTGTGTGTGTGTGTGTGTGTGTGCGTGTTTTTATGGCGTGTTGTTTAAAGATAAAAAAAAACACACACACGCCCCTCCATCCTCTTTTATTGTGTCTGAGGTAAGATGTCCCCATCACTTCCTTGCTTTCTGTATCCTGCCTGGATATCCGAGCAGCCTGGTGACTCTCCTGCTTCCCTCAAAACGATCAGGTATGTTTTGTTGCCAGAGTAGAATAAATACCTATACTGCACACTTTTTTGTTGAATGGCTCGTCAGTGCGTGGTCCCTAGAGGAAAGTGGTATGCGAAAGCTGCTCTTCAAAGACTTACACAGGTGTTTGGTGGCGTTGAGAAAATGCGGGTTCCTTTTACGACCAGCTGTGTTACGGCTCAGTTTGAGAAGGTGTTTGTTGGCCGTCGTAGCATTGAAGTGCCGTAAAATCCGCGGCGAAGTGACACCTCTGTCACTTCTTAACAATCTTCAAAGCGATACTTTGCCTCAGTTGCCAAGGTAGCTAACAACCAATGAAGACTTGCAAAGATCTGCTGACGAGCTTAAGCCGACCTCCTCCTTGTATTCTTTGGTTGTTAGCAATGTTAGTATTTTTCTAGGACACTGAAGTAATAGATAATGTTGCGCTTCTGCCATCAGGGTTCTCTTCACGCAGAACTTTCAGGCTCCGGAGGTAGGGCAGGAGGTAGCTCAGGGGGTTAAGGCACTGGACTACTGATCGGAAGGTCAGGAGTTTGAATCCAAGCACTGCCAAGCTACCACTGTTGGACACTTGAGCAAGGCCCTTAACCTCAATTGCTCAGTTGTATAAAAGAGATTAAAAAAAATGTAAGGTGCTCTGGATAACGGCGTCTGCCAAATGACAGTAATGGAATGTAATCCAGCTCCTGGCATCTGGACCGTAGCATGTTCCCGATGATCGAAACCATCAGAGAAGAGTTATAATGAGTATAAGTGTAAATATGGATAAGGTGGCTGATGTTAACAGTGGTGAAATCTTGTTCATTAGCTGTCCAGGATTTTAAACAAAACAGAATCATTTTAATCCAAAATAACAATACTAAAATGGAGATTCCATATTTCATACACGCTTCCAGGTCTTAATGATAATATTGATTTCTTAGTAGACAACATGTTTACCCGCCATTCGGCCGCGAGGGAAAAAGTCGACCTTTAATCTGCAGCTAATCCGCATGTTGGTGCTAATTCTGCCTTTACGTTGCATACATGTGACGGTCGGAGAACCTGGAGCCTGTGGAACGTCCCAAATAAACGATCCAAAAGACAAAAAAAAAATATTGCCCGACACAACTAAATAAATGATAGAGCATAATATAAAACTATAGATGTTTTTTTTTAACCTCACACGATATCGTTCGGCCAATTTTAAGGTCTAGTCTGGTGAAAAGAAAAAAAAAAGCACTCAGGGAACAAAATTGAGACGACTGATAAACGTATGATGTACAAAAAACGTCATATTGGTTTGTACGTGATTTAACGTCATCCTCTAAAATGACACTGTGTGTCCAGCAACTGTGCAGGAACCCGGCGGTGGATTTGTTTAGAGGATTACTCCTAGCTTTCAGGAGCTTATCGAAGCCGTGCTGAAATTCTCTTTGTTTGGGGCTTTTTTTTTTTGCCTGCTGAAAAATCTTCCTACATTTGGAATATTTTACGTTCTGTGCTGCACAGGGAAAGAACATTTCTGTGACGTCATTGTCCGCAGTATAACATGATCTGATGTATCTATTTCAGATTTCCGTCACACCTGATTATTGCATGCCGGTCGTTCGTCGTGCTTGGCGCTTTTCACGGATGCATCCACAGAGAAGTCTCACTGCCCCCACATGGCCCGTCGTCTGACCTCAGCCTGTTTTTGCTTTGTAACACTCCCTTCTGATTTTCCAAGACGTTCCTGGGGTTCTTTCTCAGCTTCTGTGGAGGGAGCCCACAATTAAACCGTATTTTATCCACAGCGCTGTTGAATTCTCAAATTCGATTGGTCTGCAGCACCGATGCACTCGTTCTAGTGTATTAGCATTTCTATAGCAACAACTGTGGGGATGTTTACTTCCGGAATTTTTTTGGAAGTAGTCTCCAGTGTCAGTGCTTTGCAAAAGTCCGGGGTAACTCTGTTAACTGTCTCGAAGCTAACCGTTTCGTCTTGTAAAACAGGCTGGTGAGGCAGTGATGGCCTCCGTCTGTTATAATGTAAGTGATAGCAGGAACATAATTGGCGTACGTTCCACTACATTAACCGTAATTATAAATGGATTACGTATGAAAAGTAGGATGCGTAATTCTTTCATAAACAACGAGAAAATGTCAGCGTTGGCAAGGTGCTGTAAAATAAGAGGGATTAACCCTTCTTGTGATGTGTTGTTACTGGAAAATAATCAGCTTTAGGGTGGTAAATTGGAGACTATTTTCATGCCACACGTTCTTTTTTTTTTATTTTTTATTTTTGACTCTTTAAATACAGGGGTCTTTTTAACAAAGAAAAAAAAAGCTTCAAACTTTAAGCTTAGGTTTTCTGTCTCATCCTTCAAACTGCAGTGCTGAGTGACACGCCAAGCAGTGCATGCTCATCCGTACTCACTTTTGTTTTGCTGCACGTTTGTGCCATTTGAGTAAAAAGAAAAAAAAAACGTGCTCACACTTTGCCTGGCAGGACATCTTGAAGAGCAGATATACAGTGAACTCCCGCAATATCGCGGTTCACCTGTCGCGGGTTCAGTGCATTGCGGATTTTCAAATTTTGATTCGCGGAATTTTTTGGGTGGAACATAAAATATAAAATATAATTTTAAAAAAATGCTACTTCATACATTAAAAGAACATTTAAATCGAAATAAAACAGCATGCACTGTATTTCATCAGTGGATGAATACACAGTGGCGGTGTACGCCACTTCTGCTTCAGCTAGTAAACAGGCTGTAAACAGGAAGCGACCTCACCGGCAGTGAGTACGCATGTAGAATTTTATATGTTGTTAAAATTACGCATGTTTAAGAGTGTAGAAAGTGTTTACAAGCATAGGACGTGTTTATAAGGGTGTGGAAAATGTTAATAAGAGAGTGGAAATGGTTTATAAAGCCTTAATATAGATATAAATAATAAAATAAATGTGACGGCGCTATTTTGCGGATTTCACCATTCGCGAAGGGGCACCGGAACATAACCCCCGCAGTAGGTGGGGGTTCACTGTATAAAGAATCTCATGAGTAGTTATAATGATAATGATGCTAGTGGCAGTGTTTGGTTAATGAAGACCCTTACGTAGTACCTGCTGTAGCATCTGAGGACCTGTGCACTTGGCACTTGGGTGACCCCTCCGTATTCTCGCTGGTGATCTAAAATCCGTAGTACTCTGTTTTGTAGTTAAACATGTGAGTAAGTTTTATGCCATCACTACTGGCGGTCTTCTGTCTGTGTGTTTGTCTACCTGCTAGGGTGGTAGAACCTTTTAGGGTCAGGGTTTATTTGTTGATGGTGTCAGCAGGGCACGGCATCGCTCGGGGGTGAGTCTGGGAGAGCCAGGAGAGCAGTGTGAGAGCCGTTGATGCATATGTGCGCGCAAGAGAGTGCCAAGTGACCTGCAGTGTAGCAGCGTGCCTCACCCTTCCCACACTGCGGGCCAGGCAGGTCAAACACAAAGGAGACGAGCAGGCCGGGCAACACCTTCCTGTATCGCGCGACCGGTCTTTCATTTCAAAACACCAGTGTCTATTTTTACTCTTCAGCTGAGTAAGTGCCGTTCAGCATAGAGAGAGAGAGAGAGAGACTAAGGCAAGTAGAACAAAGAGATGTTTAGAGAACTTGGAAGCAGGTGAAGTGCATTTTTCCTTTCTCTCTCACTCCTTTCTTCCTTCCTTCCTACCTTCTGTTCATTCATTCATTCATTCATTCATTCATTCATTCATTCATTCAGTCAGTCGTTCCTGTCAATTATATAAACTGTAATATCTAAAATAAGTATAAAATCCGACCCGGATTTAAAACCAGCCAAAACCATTAAATCCATTTATGAACGCAAGAACCCGAATGCTTTTGTAGACTATTTAAAAGACCCCCAAAGTTCACTGTCTTGCTAAGACACAATGGTGAAAGCTGTGAGTAAACCAATCGAAAAGAGAAAACAATACAGTGATTGTAAGACAATTGTATAGTGCGTGAAGGGCCGCAATCCAAAAGAAAAAGAACTATAGTTACCTGCAATGTGCAAAACATGTCTCAAGAAGATAATTTGTATAATTCAGTATTTTGCTAGAATTCTCACTATTAGTGTACATTTATGGTTTTTTTTTTGCTTGTTGGTTTGTTTGTTTTCCCCCCTTATGATATACATATGTTTTGAAAGTCAGGAATTGGAATATAGTCTGACATAGAAGACAAATCACTGGCCTCTGGGTGAGTCCGCGCTGAGTCACTGTAAGAAAAAAAAATAAAGTCCAATTTATAGGAACATTTCCCAACAGAAAGCACATGTGAGTGTATGCGGTATTGTTCCCCCCCCCCCCCCCTTAATACAGGAAATATAAAAGACTAGCATTAAATGTCTTATCTTAACCAACAAACAAGCAAACAGGCCCAACTCCAGCCCAAAGTCTCTTTCTAGCAATGTTTCTCAGGATGCAAGAATCATCATTGATTATGAGTGAAAATGCATCTTGCTGACATAAGCATGTTCATTCGCTAATGTCCTTTATTACATTGGAAGAGGAACCATTTGCATGCACTGCAATATCGAAATATTCAGGAAGTTTCACTACCTCACGGAATTCACTACAGCGCATTCTGACTCAAGGATTGCTTTTTATGTGGAAAAACTTTACTTACACAACCTTTTTTGGGGGATGGGGGTGTTTGAATCGTTTATACTTGAGTCTTCTGGAGATCTTTAGTGGAGTTTGAAACAATGTGCGGCAGCCAATAATAATTTGTTTCATGTATTCCCGTATGGGGGCAGCACGGTGGTTAAGTGGTTAGCATTGTCACCTCATAGCGCGAAGGTCCTGGGTTCGCGCCCCGGGTTTGGTACAGGGGCCTTTCTGCGTGGAGTTTGCACGTTCTCCCCGTGTCCGTGTGGGTTTCCTCCGGGTTCTCTGGTTTCCTCCCACAGCCCAAAGACATGCACGTTATTGGCTACCCTAAACTGTCCATAGTTGTGAGAGTGTGTGTGGGTGTGCATGAACCCGAGTCCCCGAGTTAGGGGAGGGTTGGGCGTGGGGCTAGTGACCTCACCTTCTAGATTGGACTTCGCTACTGAAATGTCAATCGAGCCAGGTGGGGGCCGCTTGCACCCTGCATGCCATACGGCATGTCAAGGCAGAGATGAACAACAATTCCCATATGGGGCAGCTAAAAAAAATCACATTGTTTTATAGAGATAGATTTTTGAGGACAATTTGTGTGATTGCTCCTGTTCAACATTTCAAGGCACGTGAACTAACCAGGTGAACAAAGGTCCTTTTTAATATCCGGTTGGCTTTATCAGAGTGCGTTTCATCAGCATGTCCTTTCTGCGCCGAATGCTGCTGAATACTGTTTCCCATATTTATTATTTTTCTTTCTTTTTTTTTTTTTGCTTGTTAAACTCGCTTGTTTGCATCTCATTACTAGCTTGTTGGGAAAATATTTAGCAGGCTGAATTTTTGTTCATTATACCACATAATGGTCAGAAGGTGGTGTTTAATTTTCTGTAACATAGCCTGTATTCGTGCGTTGCTGTTTCTATGGCAACAACTTACACAGGGATTACTGAACGGTTTAAAAATGCATGTATTCATTCACTCGTTGGTCGCGTGTTCTGTGAGGAGTTTTGTATTTTTGGAGGGAGTCTCCAGTGCCTGTACTTTGTAACTGTGACGTCACGTTTTCAGGATGGAGGCCTTCGACCTTCCTGGTTTCTCAGTAACATGACTTTTTTTTGTCTTTTTAACTTGAAGGAAGGGGGAAAAAGCTTATGACGGAGCAAGTGTTTATAGGGTGTGCTTTGCCTTGACGTTTCAGAACGTTTGCTGTAAGTGCTTAAAAAAACCCTGACATGTTCTTTAATAAGTAAGATTTTTAGTGTTGCCAAATTGCTGCAATACAAGAGGAATAAAGCACTTCAAATAATTGACTTCCCTTTGCGTTGGCTTGCATGATTGCACGACCCTGTCATGGATTCTTGTCCTATGACAGCCAGGGTCTCCTTGCGTACATAATTTATCCTGGGCTCTACAAGCAGACATAGCACTTTTTTCCAGAATAGGACAAATGCACAATCCTTAAATTGGTGTAAAAACTGCTAATAAGACCCTGGTTAATACATTGCCTTCTTAAATCGCTAGTGAAATCGTGGGTAGTTAGAGATAGTTCCAGCTCTACACGTTCTACCAGCAGGCCGTGGAGATTTTTCAAATGAAATGAGTTTTGGAGAGGCACTTGTGTCAGTGAGGGATTCTGGGAATCGGCTGTTCAATTGGCTGTGTTCAGGCGTGCACAGATCTGGCCGTTTCCTCTCATGTGGTGCATTATTAGAAAAGCCATCTTGCCTTAACACCCTTGAGTTTTGATTCGTAATGGTTTTAAAATAAAAGGCTCTGTCTGCCTGGCTGTCTGTCTGTCTATCAGACAGGCTACCTATGCGCCTCCTGCCACAGCACACGCGACATCTGTTAGTCCTTATTAACGTTGGAAGCACAAAAGCAAGATGACGTGTTTTTAATTTCAGTTTTATTATTGGATTCTCAGAGAGGGCCGTAGCGGAGAGGACGGATTGCGCGAACGGCTGGGGAGGCGTGCAAACCCACACCCGGTTCTCTCTCTAGGGAACTTGCGGAGGATGTGTGATGATGATGGGGGAGCGTTATCGCTAGAAACCTCCTCACCCCCACTGTGGCTACAGCCTCTAGGGTCTAACAGGTGCAGCACTGATTCCTTTCATCTGTCTGACTGACTGCCCTACTGCCATGGGGGGTGGTGGTGGTGTTAGGGGTCTCAGGTCCTAGTACACGCCAGAAACTTTAATCATTATAACACCGAAAACAACAACAACAACAACAACAATATCAATAATATTAAGAACTTAATATGGACAGCATGGTGGTGCATTCTTTATTAATGCATAGAGTTTTACATGTTCTCCTTGTTTCTCCGTGGGTTTGCTCCGGGTTTTCCAGCTTCTTCACTCTGTCCAAAAACATGCATGTAGATTGCTCATAGATATTAATGTGTGTTTGCATTTTGCAGCCCCCCCCACCCAATTGCACCCACATTTAAGTAATGAGTTGCTCTCCAGTCCAAGTCATCAGCGTGGCATTGCCCAATTCTGCTAACACACGCTGAGCGCCGCCATTAAATATACATGGCCTCTCGAGGACATGTTGGGTTTCTTTTTGTGCAAAAACAAAGATTAGCATCAGAAATTCCATTTTAATCAGTCTCCAGGGACGTGGCACGCAGTCAGCTCGTGTCTCAAACGCACAGGGACTTGTTGCGCTTGGAGTGCGCGTGTGCGTGTGGTGCGTTGTACAGTTTCTGCTCCTCTTGCTCTGACGCTGATTAAAATAAATGGCCTTTCCCGCTCCTGCTTTATCTTGTTTTGGGAGAATTGCTCTGCTGTTATTGAATTATCATTGTACATGTATGTGTTTAGTTCAAATTTATCCCCCAGAATTTGTCTTCCTTCCTCCTTCCCTGCTTTGACCACTAGGCTACACTGCTTCCTGTCCTTCTCTCTCTCTCTCTCTCTCTCTCTCTCTTTGTCTTTTGTCTTTTTCTGTTTGTGTGTGTGTGTGTGTGTGAATGACCATGTTCCCTCATTGTTACAGCTCTGGCTGTCACAAGTAAAGGAACAGAGCACTATCTTTTCCACACAATAAACAACACTAGACTGACACAGTGCCAGGGTCGCACAATCTTTATTTCCATCAAGTGTTTATTTCTTATGTTACATCTACACCGAGAACTCAATCTGCGAGCAACTGGTTTTGGCCGTAACGTTTTCAGCGCAAACGGAAGCGGTTTGCCATGAGAAATCGCGCCCATGCATAGCACATCGCTTAGAGAGCAGGCGGTGGGGTGAGGGTAGCGAAGAGGGATTAGTGTTGTATAAAATCTATCCAGTATTAAAGAGACAGCAGAGGCCCAGGAGTTAATCCCCTGCTGCGGGGCAGGAGTGATGAAGGTAGGAGGCTAACGGCTGGAGAAAGGAGGAGGGCTGGATTTATGGTTCTCAGGTACCAATTTTCTACCGACACACTGTCGACGCCGGAGCCGGAGCCAAAGTCATTATCGTCTGTAAACAGACCTGAGACACTGTAGTAGACAATTACATGGCAGATGACAGAAATATGTTTTTTTTTATTTTTTTTATTATTATTCCGAATGGGCTTTGTGTCTCGTTCATGTGTTTACTTGCAAAGGTTTTCCAAATGAAAGTCAATGAAATTATTGTGGTAGCAGATTCCTAAAGTGCTCTACGTGTATCTAAAATCATCTGTTTGCCTAGGGTTATCTGAAGCTTTATTTACTTTAGGTGGCATCCGTTCATTAACAGTTTTTCTCGGTCCAGAGCCACCATGTTACATCTGAACCCAGCTGATGCACATTCAAGGAGCATTCTTCAGCAGGGATTATTCCCCCATTTAAAGGTGCAGTCAGCGATTCTAACTTAATACACTTTTTTTTGTGTCAAATTCAGCAAATATCTCCTCACAGTGTGCCAGGTGTCTGTTCTGTGTGCGCACTGAAGAAAAATCCAGTGCTTATACACAGCCCTGGCTCTGGAAACAGGGAAGAATGTGGCTCGGACCGAGCCTCACAACATTATTCCAGCCAATCAGAAACATGGGGCGTATTCCAGCCAATCACAGGACATGGGAAAGGGAAGGGGATGAGGTGGGGTAACATTGTTAGTGTTGTTGCCTTGGTAATGGCTGTCCGTGAATTTTATGGGTCAGTGGTTCTGAAGGAGCCGTGAAGGGAGGTGTGTATATGTTTGGTTGTTGAGTTTAAATATCAACAGTCTTTCTCCAGAATCACTGACTGCCCATTTAATTGCTTATTTAAAGGTGTCATTCCCCGAGAAACCATTTAATACTTGCTGTTTTTGAAATACGATAGGTCAGGCCAAGTTGCATATGCCAGTGTTTCCCAACCGTTTTTGAGCTACGGTACATATTTTGTGTTTGAAAAATCCGACAGCCCAATGGGGGGTGGTGTGGGGGTGGGGGTGTGTGTCGGCGTTCAAATGTTGCTAGTGGGGAGGGGGGGTGGCGGCGTTACAATGTT